>PDGT01000055.1:1866404-1880647 GCA_003671415.1 Megathymus violae
CCTCTTAACATTCTCATCTCAGCTGCATGCAGTTGTCTTTCATACATCCCTTTTGTGGCCCAACATTCTGATCCGTACAAGACAGCAGGTCTGACCATGGTCTTGTAGATCTTCCCCATAAGTTTAAGAGGAATACGGGGGTCGCAAATTGTCCCCGTAACCTGCCGCCATTTCATCCATTCTACATTAATTCTGTGCGTAACTGTCCGATCTATTTCGCCATCACATTGCACAAGTGAACCGAGATACCGAAAGTCGGAGCAAACTGGAAGAAGCGAACTGTCGAGCGCTATGGCTTCAGAACTGGAGAGACCGCCGAAATTGCAGAGCATGTACTCTGTCTTGGTTCTGCTCATTTTCAGGCCAACATTCTCCAGTTTCTGTTGCCAATCCTCCAATCTGCTCTGAATCTTAGGTCCAACCAGAACAATGTCGTCAGCAAATAACATGCACCAGGGTGCCTCCTCCTGTATGTCCGACGTCAGAGCATCCATTATCAACAGGAAGAGGTAAGGACTCAAAGCTGACCCTTGGTGCAAGCCTACTGCCACACTGAACTGGTTGGAGTTGCCAGCAGACGATCGGACATATGTACAAGCATGCCTGTACATTGCACGAATTAACTCCACATACTTCCCATGCACCCCTTTCTTCTTCATGGCCCACCACAGTACTTCCCGAGGCACCCTATCATACGCTTTCTCAATATCAATGAACACCATGTGCAGGTTGTTATGAGCACGTCTGTATTTCTCGCACAATTGGCGTAGTGCAAAGGTGGCGTCCATTGTCCCTCGACCTGGCATAAACCCAAACTGATTTTGGGTAATCTCACTCTCTTCTCGCAATCTTTTTTCTCTATTCTTTTCTAATCTATTCATCTCATTATAACACGCCTAAATATTATTATTTTTTTGATATAAAATAAGTTAATGCTTGACAACAATCCCACCTGATGGTAAGTGGTGATGAAGTCTAAGATGGTGAACGTATTAAGTTATAAAAGCCTATTCACTCTTTTCTTGAATACTCCCACATCGTACGTAGCAGGGAACACCGACGAGGGCAGGCTATTCCATTCCTTTCTAGTTCGCATGACCAATGACGTTCGCACAAGCGGGATTTTCACGACAAGGATGGATACTATGGAGTACGGATAAGGAACGGCGATGGAGGAATTGTTTCGTACAATTCCTGTGTACACTCCAAAATGAAGAAGACTGAGAGCTTGGCAGCCCTGCGCCCGAGTGAAGTTTAATTTCTAATAATTTTAAATAATTAGAGGAATGTAAAGAAGCTTCACCCGAGACGACATAACCAAAGAATATGTTAAGGTATACATGTATAATGTATTTACGACAGGCTAAGAAATACGTTTATACTGTTGGCCAAGGAAAATGTGTCATCTTATCATCATGTGTCAAATTCAATTAAATGAATTGAAATAATGTTTATTCGAAATTGGTTTTTAAAAATACTTTTCGAATATCAAACTACGCCATCGCTTCAACAAATCCCTACCGTGAGTGGTCCCGGAAGAAACTCCCGAGGAGTTTTTTCCTGCTCACAGTTACAGAACGCACTTATAGCTATAAACTGGCTTAATATTCAACTCATGTCCAAGCAGTCCTATCTTGAAAGTAATCATCAAGTTTGTAATAAATTTTCCTCATAAGAACGACCTTGGCGTGAGTTTTAAATTAACAATATGGCATTTCTGTCAATTGTAATGGAATTTTATTATAAATATTTACACATCTACCCACGAAAGAGCCACCAGTTTTGCTTAATCTGAAATTTGGAACAAACAGTTTAGCCTTATTGCTAGTATTAATATTGTGAACATTACCCTTCCTAAGAAAACTATGAGGGTATTTTTAACGTACATAATATTATCTAAAATATACTGTGATGCTACACTTAAAATATAAATTTCTTTAAAGAGGTCTCTAAGGAAATCCTTACGCCTGAGGTTTTAAATGGCGCGTACTGCTCTTTTCTGTAATATAACATTCGACTTAATATCAGCAGCTGAGCCCCACAACAACAGACCATAACACATCACACTGTGACGGTAGCTAAAATAAACTAATCTTGCTGTTTCTACGTCCGTTAAGAGCCTCACTTTCTTAATAACGTAGGCTGCAGAGCTAAGTTTCTCTGACAAAATTTCAATATGAGAACTCCATTGTAATCGTGAGTCTATAGTGATCCCAAGAAATGTGGTAGAATTTACTAGTTTAAGTACTTTCTTATTTATAACAATATGAGTTAGCATTTATCTAACATTTGGTTAATTTAATTTAGTACATCTCGTTTTTTTAGCGTAAACGCTAAAAGGTAACATGTAAACCAGTGTAACACTTGCGAAACATTGTTTTCTCCTATCTACTTTAAAAAGTAAGGAGGTATCATCAGCAAACAATACGGTTTTACATAAGTCCTTAGTGAAATAAGGAAGATCATTGATATATATTAAAAATAGTAGTGGTCCTAATATTGTTCATTGGGGAACATCCATGGTAATGTTTGCCCCTGGGGATTCTTTACCATTAATAACTACTTTTCGAATACGTTTAGAAAGATAAGATTTTATAAGGCTAACTTATTGTGTGAAGACCATAATGCCTAAGTTTATTCATTAATATATTATGGTCGACGCAATCGAACGCTTTTGAGAAGTCACAGAATATACCAATAGCATCCTGCTTGCACTCCCAAGCATCAATAATGTGTTTAAGGAGTGCTATGCCTGCATCAATGGTATTTTTTTCTCTAGAAAACCGAAATGAGTAATGTGATAGTAAATTGTAAATTATTTTTTCAAAGATTTTACTTAGAGCTGGTAAGATGGAAATGGGTCTAAAATAAATGAGGACACTTTTATTACCAGCTTTAAAAATAGAAATTATTTTACCATATTTCATTAAATTGGGGAAGCTACCATCTTCAATACATTTATTAAATATAATGCTTAAAAGACGTGCAATGGAATCAATTATTAGTTTTATTATAACTGTGGAAAGACCCCGGAGATCACTTGTTTTCTTAATATTGATAGGTTTGAAAGTTTTTATAATTGTATCACATGTGATGTTTTAAAGCTAAATGAATTGAGGCAATTCTTAACACATGATTCCATGATAGCCATAGCAAGCTCAAGGCTCACATTTAAGTTTTTTGTAATTTTATGCGGTATTTTCGAGAAGAAATCCTCAAATGCGACATTGTATTTTATTTCAAATATATTGAATTTTAAGAATCCCAAAAAACTTATTATCGCATCTGACAACTCGTAAAAGGCTTTTATTTCACGTTTTGGAGACAAGCCAAGGTCGCTCGGCTGTTGTGCAACGTTCTGCCAAAAAAGACCTTGTCTTATGAGGGGAAAATAACAATATTTCTCATAATATTTTCTTGAATTTATTAAACTTTTTAAAATTTTTGTAACTTGCCAATGAATAAAGAGCGTTCTAGGCATTACATTGAAAATAAAAATAATATTCGTGACTAGAATTGTACAAATGTTAACTAGATCAATGAAATAAAATTTACCTGTCACCTTTGATAAACGTTCGGAAACATCAAAGTTAAAACTTTAATTTTAACTAAGGTGATAAAGCTATAACCGTGTCGTCCATAAGAACAATTGATTTTTTCCCCTTATTTTTTTTAATTTGGCCCGTATTAGTTTTAGGTTAGTTTGGGATTAGTGTTAAAGCTAATCTGACTGAATACACCCGACTAATTAAATGATTAAAATGATTTAAAGCTACCAGTAATTAAAATATGTAAAATGGAAATGCTTTAAATAGTTTTCTCTATTTAGACTTACATCCACCTCACCTTCCCATCATATAATGACATGACTTACCAATGCAGGAGGTATTAACGCCAGATCCCACCTATTGGTGACGGCTGACGGTTTAACATTTCAAATGAAATAAAATTTTACAAACATTTCTCGCAAGTCAAACTACGCCAACACTTAAACAAATCCCTACCGTAAGTGATTCCGGAAGAAGTGGCAAGGAACTCGAAGCGGTTTTCTTTTCTACTTGCAGCTACAGAAAGCACTTACGTCCTTAAGTACTTTACTACTTAAGCCCTTATATTAAATTCATGTCTAGTTTTTGAAGTAATTTTGAATAATCTAGTTTGTACTTTTGTTCATACCTTTGTTCTTTTGAAGGGAGTTCTTAATTTACAATATGGCGTTACTATCAATTCTAACGGATTTTTTTTTAATGTTAATAGCCGACAAACGAGCAGACGAGCCATCTGATGGTAAGTGGTCTCCGTCGCCCATGGACATCAGGAAGACCAAAGGTATAACTGATGCGTTGTCCGCCAGGAAATGAGAAGAAGGTTATAAAGGAAGTACTGGCTCTCAAGCCCCCTGCCGGAACACGACGAGTCGTTTGGTGGCTGACTCAAACAGGAGGGTGTTAACTAGCCAGGCAGGCTGCACGGAATGATAGTAATACTAGTAATAATATTAATGACTTAATAATAATACTGATAATATAATCCATACGCGAAGCCCTACCACCAAGCAGGCTGGCTTCTGTCGCTTCTTACGACACCCTTTTCTACCAGCATGGGATTGGTGAGAGTATTCAAAGCCGCCCCAATATGACTAAAAATTTATTATAATTTTTTACACATTTACACGTTAAAGAGCCACCAGTTTTGCTAAGTCTGAAATTTGGTACAATCACGTCAGCCTTATTCCTAATATTAAAGTTGTAAACATCATCCTGCTTAAGAACACTATCAAAGTATTTTTAACATACATAATATAATTTAAAATATATTGTGATACAACAGTTAATGTATTGCTTTCTTTAAAGAGATGTCTAAGGGAGTCATGGGCCTGAGGTTGTATTTGGCCTGCATAGCTCTTTATGGCTCTCCTTTACTGGCTCTCAGGCTTTCAGTTGGAACACGAAGAGTCGTTTGGCTGTTGATTCAAGCAGGATATTAATAATATTAATAATATAATCTATACGCAAAACCCAACCAGCAAGAAAATCACCTCTTATGACACCCTGTTCTGCCAGTATGGGATTATGGTCAATATTCTAGGCCGCCATAAAATGACGTACAATGTACATGAGTGGCGGTGATAACTTACCATTAGTTTTCGAAGTCATTTTCCATTTTCATCATACCGCACCAATAAACTTAAATAAAGTCTTAAATACTCATCAATCATCAGCTTTCGTGGACGAAGCCTTATTTTTAATATTGATGATTGAAACATGAGAGATTGGCAAATAGGTCAAATAAAGCTATCGGATTATCGGGAAGCACAAACTGAAAAGCGAATTCCTCTAAAATTTCGCCTACTTTTCTTACAACGTACAGACAAGCTTTTCAAATTCCTTTTAAGCTTTTAAATTTTCATTTTCGAACCGAAGTGAATTGAGAGTGTATCTCAAACTTTTCAGACGTATTAAAATGGTTATCTTTTTCAGGGTTTACTATAAATTCTAATTAGAAAAGTGACTTGTTAACCTTTTTGTGAGGCTTTTAAAGAATATGATGGTCTTCTGGAAAGTTGTAGTCTTCAAAAAGGAGACTTCGAAGCAAGGTAAGGAGGTCGAAGCTGATGTCGATTTTTCGACAGGCCTAGATGAAAGGTATCTAATTGATTTCATAGCGCTTCAATTTTGAATAAATGTGAAAGCCGCTAGTTAATTAACTTTGCTAAGTTTATCCGCAAATGCTCAATACAATACACATTGGTGCAGCAAGTTGGTGATTTAAGTAAGTGTCATGACAATATGACCTATATCAGTTTCTCAACCAACAATCTATATCTAATATTAGCTATGTAAAAGTGTATTTGTGTATGTATATCTGTTTTAATTTTATTACTTAAAACTAGTTTTGATTATACCAGTCACATTTTTTATGTAACTAGTAGACAAACGAGCACACGAGTAATATCGGGATTAAACTGGGTACAGATTTCAGCTCTTCCAACAGGAAGAAATATTCGCCATAGCCTCGTCCGTTGTCCAACAGAGTACACCATGAGCAGGGGAGGTTGGCTTGGACTCTTGGATGAGTGGAGCCCCTTGCACCCCCAAAGACATACAAGAAAAGCTATAAATAGTTGATAAAATATGCATTAAGTTTTTTATATACACTGCAATATTTTATTTTGTCAAGTAAATAAATAAATATGAATTCTGAGATTGAGAACCGTTGGATTGACCTATTATTTTGCGTGCGCTATGGTTCATTAAAAAGTATAAAAATAGTGTCCATGACGGATATTTAACGTGAACAGCGGGGTCGTTAGTTGTATGTATCTACAAGTTTCAAATTATACAAAATGTAATCATTAAGTATCGCCGGATAAAAACAGGTTTTATATCATTACTATTTTAAAAGCAAGATTATAGTTTTTTTTAATGTTACATTGATACACTTTAAATCTTAGCTCAAATTTTCCCCATACATCCATTCCATATTAAGAAATTGAAAACTGAATTCAAAAGAAGACTTAACTGTGACAAACATTATAAACAAGATATTAAAAAACTTGTTCATATACATTTTTTTTTACTTCAAACGTTACCACAAAAAAATCCCAGAAATTAAGGTACTGCGGTTTCATTGTGATTACAGTTGTGAAATTTTGAAATTAAAATATATTTTGTTAGCAATTAAAGATCTCGAGTTAATGTTTAATATAAATAACTTTAATTAAATTATTAGCAAATGTTTTTTCTTTTCTAAAATTCAATTCAACATCAAAATTAACTGCCTTTACAAATTTTATGAAAATTTCGAATTAAAATTTTGTTTATGTCGTGTTCATTAATAAACCGACATCAATGCCCTCACAAAACATTAGACACGTAGTTTAATGCTAATTATTTAAAGTTTTACTGTTACCTTTGTTGTTTACGAAAAAAAAACATCTACAATTAATGATACAGCCTGTATGGAAATGGATAGAACAATATAGGTTCAGATAATGACGACCAACTACGCGATATTCGCCCTTTTGCCTAAGGTGTAATGGCGAAAGTCGTTGTGTTCGAAGTGCTCGAAGAAGATCTTATAACTATCTGTTTTTCATGGCCGCTATTGTTTTCTGCCCACCCTTCGAGAACTTTCGTAACATCTTTTCGGTCTTGTTGTTTGCTTTGATTGTAGCATTTTTTTTTTCGTTTTAATTTTTTTCAAATTTCATTTACAGGATTTAGGGACAGTTTCCCATAATTATTTGTCTTTCTTTTTGTTTTACTTTCCATTGTGCTTAACGATGCATTAATGAATATTTTCTCTTTCTTTATACTTTTCTCTGAATAAAAGTACATACCAACACCGAAAACTGTTTTAACCCTAAATGGAAAATCATTAGTAAAAGTTGAATTTACAATTATTTAACAGCCTTTAGGAATGTCTAAAGATATCATTATATAATATACTCGGAATTTATTTACATCAAATAAGTTAACGGCAACTATCCCACTTGATGGTAAGTGGTGATGAAGTGTAAGATGTTCAACCCATTGACTTATAAAAGCCTTTTCACTCTCCTCTGAAGACCCCTCTATCATACATATGCGGAAACAAGAACGCGGGTAAGCTTTCCAGTCTTTTGACGCATTGACACATTGACGCATTTGATAACAATAGATTTCAGCAAAGTGATGCCTGATGATATTAATTTTATAAAAAAAAACTAATTTATTTTCTTTTTTTACGATACTTCTAGCATGGTAAGAAATTGTTTTAAATTCTGATATAGCAGTTCCTTTCTTACCTTTTTCTCATTTACTGGCCGACAACGCATCGGTGATACCTTTGGTCTTGCTGATGTCCATGGGCGACGTTGAGCACTTACCATACGGTGGCTCGTCTGCTCGTTATTCGGCTATTAACATAAATAAACAGTTCCTATATACATGTTCTAATAATATCCCTGGTTTATAAACCTGGTATATAAACATTTAGATGTCGCTCATGTAATCAAAATATAATATGGCTATAGAATTGACGACATTGTAAAATAATCAATGATTTGGATGTTTATCACTTACTATTACGTTGAGTTAACCGTCAGGGAATGCCACTGGTCATTATGACCACACAGTAAAATGTATCCTATCCTGTATATGTACCCTGTGCTCAAAACTTTGCAAACTGGTTTTGACGAGATCTGGGTACTCCATGAGCCTCTTTGCATACGTCTCCGTCGAATTCAAAGCTAATCGATGCGATTGGGTAACAGCGGCCCAAAATTAACAACATTACTCCACTCGTGGTCCAACCTGAGCTTTGTACAAGGTTAAAAACTGATTTGGTGTGATGTACCACCGCAGCGCGTCTGGCAAACAGGACGCGAACAAGTCGTACTACTCTTTAGCCGTATAAGTCAAAGAGTCACCTCCAGTTTACCAATGGAGGCAGTGTGGGCCGAGAGAAGTTAGTCACAACCACTTTAGTAAGAGATCAAAAAGCTCTACTGCCAGATGTTTGGTCAGAGTTTTGCGCCGATATGATGGACGAAATTAAGATTCACCTTCTGTGACATCTTTTGTAGGACTTGGTGGTGAGGTTGAAGTCTTTCTTCTTAGAACTAACATCTGGGGCTCTGCGGTCTCGAGCATCAATCCAAGATAAAACTGCAGTACAATAACAATGAAGTTTAAAAAAATCATACCATTCTCTTACACAGTTATGCATACATTTTAACAGCATCATTAATTAAATAATTTAAAAGTTTTAAAGCTGAATAATCACAAGTAACGGCCAGTAATAAAAATGGATTTAACACTCAGTTTGTCGAACGTATGTGCGGGGATTAACACTAAAGAATTCATTAATCCCGATGGGATTTTAATTTCGAGATCACATAAATTATCATGCGCGGCTTTTACACTTTAAAATATAAAATCGTTTGTCCTTTTTGACTAATTCCTCAACCTCCAGCTAAAACGCCTGAAGCTAGAATCTGTATCCTTTGAGAATAGATAGATACCTTTTATAATAATACAACTTCATTGCTACACTGTTTATATTGTTAGTATTGCTGATTTTGCAATTAAATTTGCCTTTTTACAAAGGTGTACTCCAGCATCCTCTAAAATAACTTAACTTCGTTTTGAACATATGCGGACTGCAGGCTCATCTCTACAGGCAAGAGAGTGAACATGTTTGCACCCGATGTAAAAGCTCAAGTTGCAGTTTATCATTGGTATACATAGATCATATATTTATATCTGCCCCATAAATTGTGACTAACTATAGGTTCTACAGTTACCTCGAGTGTATAGATAATGTATGTGAGATATCGATGCATTTTAAATCTTCTTACCAATTAATTTGAGTATATACTATAGATGATACGAGACAGTTGTTTAACAGTATAAATTTCAATTGAAAATTTACAAATTCATCTCGATATATAATCCCATAAAATAAATATACATGAGCAATATAAACAGTTCGAGCAGTAACAATATTAGCTGTCTCAATTAATATTAACAAAGCACGACAAAAGCTTTAAATTCCTTGTATTATACATTTTGTATGACTTCCAATGCATATGAACGTCAATGATAGCTCCAAGCAATTAAATGTAACACGCTTTCTCTATCGTGATGTCAAAGCTATTAATATGAAGTTAGTAAATTCGTTTTATTGTTGCCAGATTGTATGTTTTGTTTTTGTTTAGTTTGCTTCTTCTTCTTCTAACGAAACTGTCATAGTATAATGTCTTATTTAATCTCAGTGACATCTTTTATTGTTTTATGGATTAATAATGTTGCAACGTCTGCGAACTTATGTATTAATTTAGTCAAACGTAGTATCAGTTAGATGTTATTTGACAGAAATATCAAGTTAGAGTTATTTAAAGTGAAGTTTAAGATACATGAAGAAAAAAGAGGTCTGCTTTACATATAATAGGGATTTCGGACCCACTAAATCATTGTTTTTATTATTATAATATCGAAAAACAAAAAAAAATAATCGATACACTACCCTATCGGTCAGTATCTGTTTACAGCGTGCTTTCACTACAGTTAGCCTAATCCTCTTAATTGCATAAATACACAAGTGGTAAACTTAAGGTATTACTCCAATGCAACTGTTACAGGATAGTTCCTGTACTTATTATCGTTATATATCCTCCCTATACATATATTTTTTATTTCCTTAACAGAATTTATAACCATGAATTAGGATTCAATATATTTTGTATATATGTTTTTAATATATTTTGTATATTTATTTAGATATATAGTAATTTTAGTAAATATTTACAACTATATTTTTCTACAAAATATGTATTTATGGAACACCTCCTCAACTTCTTGCCATCTATATGGGCTGACTGATAGAGAATGTCATTAAGCATTATGTACACCCAAAATAATGTCTAATAATTCACTAAATTGTGAAATAAATAAATAAAATGATCACTGAAAATTACTTTATTCATATTTAACGTAAACAAGCCGAATGTCTTTTGTGGTAAATTTTAATATTAATACCTGGTAAATAGTATAAATAGAGCAGACAACCATTTAAGGTACGTTGCAACGGGTACATTGGATCCAACCATAAATCTTTTCCCTTACTAACAACACAACAAAGCACCATAGCACCACAGCTATCGATAACCGCTATCGATAATTGATAAAAAATATGAATTATTCATAAATTTTCTTATTAACGCAGAATATTTAATTAAAAACACGGAAGTTAATCGTTCCAATTTTAATTTTATACGTTATCCGACGATCGTAGTTTACAGGTGCGTCACGTTTTTCGTCGAGCGAACGATGACCTAGTGGATCTATATCGTACCGTTGTGTAAGAGGATATTTTTAAATTGTGCGTGTTTTTGGGGTGTGTTTGTGATCTTGTGAGCCTGCTTGCTGAAAGCCGGGATCGGATTCGTTCAGGACGGTGTAAACACGATGTTTTTCCGAGACGCGGATATCTGTGATATCTCATTGGTATATAAGCATGCATGTTACCTGGACACAAGAAGCCTAGTACAGAATTGAAAGTGATAAGAGTTTATTATTTTTTAATTAAAAGTTTTTATGATCACCATCTGAAACTACATAAACACTTATATGATTTATTAAAATGTTAAAATTATTCATATTATTTCCTAGGATTCATCTGCAAGGTTAGCTATCATCTGTTAAAAATTAATTCTTTACTCGAAAAAGGTTAAATTTAAAAAATAAACAATATGGTGCCAATAATAAGAAATATTTTCATTGAAATAAAATTTCGCTAGTTGCTAGGAATGTAAAATTTTTGTACGACTTTTTTCTCGCATCAAGTACATTTTGAAGTAACTCTTATCTCATTTACACCGCCGGGAGTTAATTGCATGACAGGTATAATAATGCTACATATAATTATTATAACATACACTCAAAACGCGTGAATAAACATGAACCAACATAAATCCCTGTCTTCACCGGGATTTCCATCAATGCATACTTTACTCGATAGTCCGATCCTGGAACTAGATCAAGAACCAACTTACTCGTCGTTTAAATTGCTAGCAAAGTATTTATTTATGGACCGAGTGTTGGTTATGCATGCATAAACTTGGTTCCATATATATTTATAACTGTAATGAATGAGGGAGAGAGTTTTGATTAACTACTAAGTATCTAAATAAAGCGTTTACCGCCGTCAATAAAGCTTTTTTGACTTGTGTGAATGTCCACTTGTAGGCGAAAGAAAACAACTTATGCGTAATACTTGCTCAGTAGTAAAATATAACTATTATTTTTTTCGTTGTTCACGTTTCCATTATTAAGCAATTTATGAACTTCATTTTTTAAATTATTTAATGTCTCGAAACCATGAGAACTACTTTAAAATTATATAAAATCATTTAATAACAAGAAAAGCTAGGGGATGACACAAAATAAAAAAAAAATAGATAAATGAAAACATATTAAAACGTAGCACCGGGAGTAAATATTTATTTGATATGTAATGGTTTTCTTTGGTCGACCGTTCAATATAGAACCTCATGCATAACTTGCAGGCATAATGTAATATCGTTAATTTACAGGGTACCAAAGGATTCGTTAGTTGCTAGCAATTGTATAATTTAAGTTGGAGAACATGTGCGACAAAACATTACATTATTCAAATGGTAAACCTGTTACACGTCGGTGTAAGATCCATCCATTACCACAACGATGTTATAGTAGATGAAAAATTATGATATCCGAAAGGAACCGATATTCAAGTTTACGATCGATGGAGATATTTTGTAAATTTTTTTTTTTATTAAATTGAACTGAATTTCACTCGTATTTTTCGATAGGCCACTTTAGCATGCTGCTAATATAAACAGCTTCATAAGAAGTCGTAACATAAACCAATGGAGCATATATTCTACTAATAATGAAAAGGAAGTAAGAAGGAGCAAATTGGCTTGCAACTATCAGCACTATGATACTTATCACTGTCTCTGATCTATGTAACTGGGTTTAAGTATTGATATGAAACACAAAAGTCATGAGTACTATGAGAGGGAGGGAATAATATTAAATGAGTATGAGCAATTATATGAGTTTGCACATCTGCACATGCCCAGTGGAATAAACTTTATCAATCACAGTGTGAGAAGTGACCCGAGCCTGGTAATCGAACAGCTCTAATATTTGGTCAAAGATATAATGCTTCTCGGAACTGAATAATGCAAATTACAAACTGAAAGCAATTTGCTTCAAGTCAGAATTGACAGATGCCACTATATCTAGACACGTGGTACCTCATGTACAGTAAGTATAGAAAATAATCAACTCAAATATGAACACTGGCAAATTCTCTTAAAGTGATACTATGAAGAAGAGAGCAAATATCATCAGGAAATTAATTCAAGAATTGGTAGTCGTGGAATGACTGTCGAGAAATTTAAATATCACAACAAACTCAACTTTTAAGTTTAATAGCAGAATCGTTCTTCAGGAAAAACTTTGCACAAACTTCCATCCAGCATAACGATATAGCATTATATTAATGGCTTTTTAAGTTACTAAAGTTGGGTAAGCGGAACTAAATTGGAGTCGGTGAACGAACTCTAAATGAAATCGTGAGAAACGGTTGTTTTGCGTTACAAGTAATAAATAAGCGGCTGTTACTAATGGCGATAGACTCCGTGGTTAAGTTGGTTTAGCTGCCGGTGCCGGTTTAACGGATATGTGATTAGAAAATAAGGGTCCGGCTCAATCCATCTTCGAGTCAATATTAACCTCCCTGTTCGTGACCAATCTTGCTAAACATTTCAGGAGGCATTGTTATACCAGCTATAGAATGTCGTTCATTATTGTACCACCCAGTATCATCCCGATGTGAATTTATTAAATTCAACAAGCGGAATGTATTGAATCTATTAAATCGCTAGGTTTTGAAAAGATGTGATAATGCTTGCAGAGTCTAGTTAACACTGAACGCTGCACGAGATTTAATTTTCGAAAGGTTTAAAAATGAAAAATATGAGGTGTTTCTATGATTTTTACAAGGAAAACGAGATAGACATAATATTTGTAATTTCTAAAAATGTAAATAAATGGAAAAGGTATAGTCTTTTAATCTATTAATTTTGTTCGGGTAACCAGCTCAGAAGGAGGAAGGTAATTTACCAGATAGGTTAAGAACTTTACTAACATGCTCTAGTTTCATCGGAGTTAAATTGGGTGGTACAGAGCACGACGACATTCAGGAAGGGTGGTTCGCTGTACTTTGTCCGCTGTTCAACAAGATGAACCAGTTTGCCTGGGTTCTAGGATGAATTTACACTAACACCAGTAATCTATATTTTTGCTCTTCACTTCTCCTTAGCTTATATGATTGGCACCACTTCGCTCTTTTTGTTATAGAAAGTAGCGGTACAAAAACGTAACAGTTAAGAAATTGATTATGCACTATCGCAAATACAAAGCCAAAAACATCCGATTATTTTACTGAATTGTCTCAACGATGTCCGCTTTTGTTTGTATTCCTCGTGTTTGGCTATCATCATGTTTGTGAAGCAGTAAGTACGAAAATATGAAAAGGTATTCACAAAATATTTGCACTGTAGTAAGGACACAGTCATGGACATGGTGCCTACGTCTCGGAAAAAGGAGCATAGGACGCCCCCCGACCAGGTGGACTGACGACCTGAAGAAGATAGCGGGCATCCGCTGGATTCAGAAGGCACAGGACCGGTCAGAGTGGCGCAAGTT
>PDGT01000055.1:1881227-1975894 GCA_003671415.1 Megathymus violae
TCCTAAAAATCGATAACCCTCAACTATCGCTATTGTATCGTGTATGGTATCTTTGACGTCATTAAAATATCATAAAATATTATGCGACATTTCCATTTGCTAGTACTTAATAATTTTTTCGTTTTTGTGTTTTAGAACTGTTTCCGATATATACTTTTTGGGATTTACATAAACTTATCATTGGATGTGTGTGTTGTCTTAAACTCAGGATGAGTTAAATATTATGAACTTTTTGTGACATCTATTACCTCTCGTAAAGTTCTGATATGTCATGGGATCCGATCTAATCTGTAGCCTATGCAGTTCTTCGGTTTTTTTTACTGTTTCAATATTTTTATACGCCGCAATATACACAGTTTTGCTTGTCTGGTGTTAGTTTCTGTAGTCAACTTTATGGTTTCTCCGGCACCGGTCAGTTGTTTTGTGCTTGGGCGAATGAAAAAGATGTCAGGTTTTGTTGCACAGCATGAAAATCGATTTGATATCGTTTTGTTAAGCATTAATAATAGAGGACAAACGTCATTGCCATTCAGCCATACCGGTGGGGAATTTTTGCTGTAATTAAATCTTCTTAACTTCCATGTGGGACCGTTACGATTAATACTTTAATTACATATTCTAATCCCTGCCTATCGTGATATATCGTGGCTACCCTTATCATATTAAATTATTATTTACTTATTATCATTAAAACCGTGCCTTATTTAAACATTTTATAACCTTATATTTATTTATTTAAATTTTTCTAAATCTTTATAACCTATGGACAAACGGGAATCATACAGCAAAAAAATAATTGTTACATTACAGTACACCTAAAAATTTTATTGACTGTAAATTATTTCATCTCATGTGTGAATTTTTCTCGTTGAAAACTACTCTGTACTCGTACGCTACTTTACACTCTTTACTTCGTAATATTAATTCCATGCACCTCACATTTCTCGTGGTCATATTCCCGTTCAATTTTGAGCTATGTTTAAAATTTCAAGTCTACTCATCGGAGAAATTGAGGAAACTGGTAGTAACCTGCCTTTGTTTTCCTTAGAGAAATATGCGCCTTGCCATCACAAACAGAAATCGCTCCCAAATTAATTACTACTTGTTTTTATCAGGCGTTTTAAATGGTTCTTATTAATTCTCCACCCAAAACCTAATGTCGGTTGGACCACAAGGAAATCAGTTGTGTTTTAAGATTATCGTGTTCTAATAGTCGGAAACTTTATTTTATACTGTAAAAATACATTGTATGAAAACCTTACCTGAAATATATTAGAAATACAAAGAATCCTAGTGCAATGGGTAAGAAAGCAATTGGAAAAAAAACGTGTCTTAAAATTTATTTGCATTAACCTGAATATATATAGTAAATACGCAAGAGCGAGACAGTTCAGTACCATCTCCTCTGTTTCTCAGGGGATTTTGTATCATTTGGTAGCTAACGACGTCTTTAGTATTACATTACTGCTAGAAGCAAAACATAACGTGCATAAGTGTACTTACAAAATACGTAAATGATCAAATTATTTTGAATTTGAAACTAGCGTTAGTGTTACCAATAAACAAATTTGACGATACTTAACGATTTTAATCGGTATAAATAACGCGTTTACTCCGTACATGCTTAGAGCATTCCTCGTGAATAACACAACTTATAGGGAAAACCACATCAAAGTTGTGGTGCAATATAACGTGGATATCGTTAGATGTAGTTCTGGAATGCTGTATACACTTTTGTGTCTTACATACTTATACCTGGTCTATCATATAATGTAGTATGTAATTACAGTGTATAATCAATGTTGTTCGCGCCTATAATTAAAGTAGTATCGGTAAAATGTTGTTTGACAAAAATCTCCAGTCAGGTTGTTTAAAATGGAGTTTGCTGAAATTTAAATCCAAATTGAAAATCATTTAATCATGTAGGTATTCTGTAAATACACTTATGAACGTAATTTTTTGCTTCTACTACCGTTTCGAAAAGGCGCTTTAACATTAAGGAGAAGAACCGGCTAAAGAAACTTTTCAGCACATCTTTTGAAACAACATATGGTAATTACAAAAGTTTAAACCTATGCGGATCTGGTTTCGATACTATTATTTCCAAGCGTCCTTGTCTTTAATATATTCAACTATACTATAATATCCTTTGTCTATAAGCTGGTTTTTTAATGCGTTGCTTAAGAGTTCCATTGGGTAACTCACGTATCAACTTTGGAACCTTATTTTAAAAAAAGAACTCCAAGCTCCATAAAAGAACGCTGAACCTTTTGAAGACGATATAGAGACGTAACCAAATGATGCCTATTTCTTTCACTTTTCTGCTTGTACATATATTTTTTTTTATTTCTTGCTAAATTACTATAAATATCATGACTGGCTACGCTGAGTGCACCTGTTTCATTAAATTTTTCTCTTAATGACTCACGTGACTTTAATTTGTATATAGCTCTGATTGATATTTTCTGTAATACAAATATTGAATCAATATTCGCTGATTCACCCTACATTAGGATACCGTAAGACATAAATTTATGACAATAGGCAAATTAAACTAGTCTATCTGTCTCTACATCAGTAATCAGTCTTATCTTCCTAATAGCGTTAACACACCTTCTAAGTTTACCTGCGAGAACCGATATATGGGTGCCCCATTGAAGTTTATTATCTAAGGTGACACCTAAAAAAACTGTGGATTGTTCCATAATCAATGTTTCATTATTTAATTTAAGGATTTTGCCTACCTTCTGCACATTTAGTAGGGCAAACTTTATACACTTCGTTTTTTTAACATTTAAAACTAAATTGTTTATGGTAAACTTGTGCGATACATGGGACAAAACATTGTTTACATCGTCAAAATTTAATTTATTTCTTTAGTCTTAAGTATTAGAGATGTTTCATCAGCAAAGAGTACAAATGAAATACGGCAAATCGTTAATATAAACCAACAAAAGGAACGAACCTAGAATACAGCCCTGTGGGACACCCATTACGATTGATGATCCCGATGATTTGGTATCATTTGCACTAACACATTGAACCCTACCCTTCAAATAGTACGCAATCAAATTGAGAGCACTGTACTTGACGCCGTAGTGACTAAGCTTATAAAGTATGATTCGTGCTCAACACAATCAAACGCTTTAGACAGACTTTTAGCCGTATTGGTGCGGCATAGAATACTACCCCCAATCCCATGCTGGTAGAATAGGGTGTCGTAAAAGGCGACAGAAGCCAGCCTGCTTGGTGATAGGGCTTCGCGTATGGATTATATTATCAGTATTATTATTAAGTCATTAATATTATTACTGGTATTATTAACTATCCGTGAAGCCTGCCTGGCTAGCTACCACCCACCTGCTTGAGTCAGCCGGCAAACGACTCATCGTGTTCCGACTGGGAGCTTGAGAGCTAGTACCTTCTTTCTAACCTTCTTCTCATTTCCTGGCCGACAACGCATCAGTGATATCTTTGGTCTTGCTGATGTCCATGGGCGATGGTGACCAATTACCATAAAAATAAATTAACATAAAAAGAAGATCGTAAAAAACACCTATAGCATTCTGTGGTGCCTCCCAGGACTTAAATAAGTGTTTAAGAAGTACCTGCATCAGTTTTGCTACGAAATTTAGTGAAGCCGTATTAATCATGGTGAAGTAAGTCATTTCTGTTGCATTTGATTTAGTAAAATCTTTTCACAGACTTTACTAAGTGTTGGTAAGATAGAAATTGATCTGTAATTATTACAATCTGGTTTATCACCGGCTTTAATGAGCGGAATAATTTTGCTATGTTTCATTAGATCCGAAAAAGCACCTAAATCAACACACTTATTAAAATTAGAGTTAGACGGTGGGCTATAACATGTATTACATTATTTATAATCTTAACTGAGATTCCCGACAGGTCACCAGTATTTTTAATACTTAGTGACCGAATAGTTTTAACTACTTTCAATGCTGTAGTACGTTTCAATTCAAATAAAATACTACATTCAGTTACATATTTTATTAATAGATTAAAAGTTTCTACCGGCGCTGAAGATAATGAGTTAGTCAACGTAACAGGTATATTTTGAAAGTAATTTTCAAAAGCGGTTGCTGCCTCATTACCAGATGTAATTTTATTGTTATTTTTCATTAATTGAAGAATTAAAGATACAGGGAAAAAACAGGTCTGATGACGTAGAATCTCTAAATAGGGACTTTTCTCTGGATCCACTAAAGCTTACACTCTACCTGGGGCTTTTTTGGTTATTTCTACACTAGCCCATCAGTCAACAACTGTTTAAAGCATGAATTTAGCCTAATCCTGTAAAGGACAGAAAATTTAAATGCTTAAGTTCTAAATTAAATTATTATTTTACAAAGAAACTCGAGGACATAAACTCTGCGACCACAATTGTCCTTAATTATCATCATTGGCGGGCACACATGTGCGTAACCCTAGTACAATACTTACGAACAGTGTAAACTTTTGCTGTGTTAACAAATCAATAAATGGCATAACGCAGAAATTGTATATTTAATAATAAGTAACAATTACATTCATAGAAAAATTACTCATAGAGATTCTTTTTGCTTTTTTTAATGTTAATAGCCGACAATCGAGCAGACGCGCCACCTGAGGGTAAGAGGTCACCGTCGCCCACGGACATCAGCAAGACCAAAGGTTCCACTGATGCGTTGTCGGTCAGGAAATGAGAAGGTACTGGCTCTCAAGCTCCCAGCCGGAACACGACGGGTCGTTTGGCGGCTGACTCAAGCAGGAGGGTGGTAGCTAGTCAGGCAGGCTTCACGGAAAGATAATAATATCAGTAATAACATTAATGAGTCAATAATAATATTGATGATATAATCCTTATGCGAAACCATACCACCAAGCAGGCTGGCTTCTGTCACCTCTTACGACACCCTGTTCTGCCAGCATGGGATTGGGGGGAGAATTCTAAGCCGCCCCAATAAGGCAAAAAATTTCAGGACTATTGTAACTATTAAATATGTATGAGGTTTATAACTTTATACTCGTACACGAAATATTTCTTCTGTACGAGCGGCTACTTCGTACCGACAAAGTTGAACACGATTTATATGTAGGCCGAGGCCACTGGTCTAGTATGCACGTAAGATCCACTCCAGGCTTTTCCTCGCTCAGCTGTGCAATATATCAAACAATAATGTTGTGTACAATGTTCAACGAACAACAACAACGATATAATATAAATATTGATACAGTTACACTGTTTTATATTACGTACGAAGACATCTTGCAATTACGATGGAGAATTTGAAATCATTGGCGTGATTTTATATATTGAATTATGTACATCCTGCAAAATTAACGATCGTTCGTACCACACTGGGATTCTCTTTGTTGTGGTGGATTAACTTCTCTTTTATATAATTCATTTTAATACAAAATTATCAATACAAGTGTTGTGTATGTGTGGATGTGCGTACACACGTACAAACGTTTGTGCGTGTGAGTGAGAGTGTGAATTTATCCTTTGGTTAATTAAGAAATATTACAGAGCTACTCCTCTGTCTCACTGTAATTTAAATTATCCAGACATTTTTACACCATCTGACATTTAAGCATCGTTAAATTTAATTGTCCGAGGGTTTTATTCGTATGTAATCGATATACGTATATAAAAATCGATTGCCGCATGTATAAATGTAACTTCCGGCAAGTTTTCCTATAAATGTATTCAAAATGGAACTTTGAATGATATGTTAATTAATATGAAAATGTCAATAAAAAAATATTTCTCGATTGTACGTTCTGTAAACTTCAGTAAAAGATTGGTTGGATCAATTATTCTCGATGAGCTGAGTACAACGCATTGTCTAAGCCAATAAAGATTGTAAGGTCCTTGATCAACCACTACACTCTTCGTCGTGATAAAATTGATATGATTTGAAATTATGAGTCGGTATGATCATATAACTGATATATATTAAACTGCTTGATATTGTACTAAAATGATTGATGTGATTAATATGAGTGAGCACGCGCGATCGCCTTGTTGCGACCGTATGATTCGTACCGTGTACAACGTACCACTGATTAATTATTTAATTCGAAGCTATTAAAACGACTGCGCGGCTCAGGTAAATTGTCGACGAAGCAAGATGTACGAATTGCCTCGTACATGCTCCCCCAACGCAAAAAAAAATGCTAATGTTAGATTGATGAGGTGCTACAAGATGATAAACAATGTTCTTAATCTACGTGTTAGTATTTTAAAATAGTAATATAAAAAATAGTTATAACGAATTATATTTAAAGTTCTCATCCCCGACAACATAAACTGCGCGAAAAGTCGGCGACGTGCTTTTATTCTGTTTGTCACTTTTGACTGAAGGTATACACTGAACACTTTTACTGACACGATTAACAGACTGATTTACCACCTTTTCACTACACTAATCACCACCGAGCGAACGACGTTGATACCGCGGAACCCTAATACCGAACGGTTCACTAACACTACACTGAGTATTGTCAATTCCGCGCGGACGAGCGCGCGGCTGCTGCACTGATATCGCTTCTGCTGCTGCTGCTGTTGTTGCGGACGATCTCCGCCGAAGGATCCTCACCACCCAGAAAGTTGCTGTGACGACCAACATGCCGATTATTACATACGATACTGTATAGTGATGAATGTCGTGACTGTTGATGTTGTCGTAAAGAGGTACCGACTGCTGCATCTCATGTAGTTTTTCTTGTATTTCTAATAATGCAGCATGTTCGCTATCGTTTTCTTCCAGGGTGTCAGGAAGAGGTATAGGTATACTTATGATGTGATTGATGGGTGTTAATTTCGGCACGTTCAACTCTGCCTTTACATGCAGCTCATTCATCTGTTGCTTATGCGTAAACACTGTAAAATCCTTAAATTTAGTTATACAACCTGAGCTTACAGTCAGCAGGCCAGCGTTTGACAATTGTAAAGGAGTAATTTGATCATCGCAAAGCAGCTTAATCGGACACTGATGGCAACAAAAATAAAAATAAGTATTTAATTGATTCAATTCATGCCATTTCTCATCGCAGGGCTGTTTATAAACATTAACTTGATACTTTTCACACAAAGTTTCGTCTTCCTTTATGCGATACACTGGCATTCTTGTTGAACATAAGATTGTATTTGAATCTTGCTGTAAACACGAACTTAGATCACTTTCTGTCATTGACAACAGAGCGTCTTTCTTTAAGTTAATTGCTAGGTAATTCGATACGGGTTTAAAATAAATTATTGTGTGGTCGTTATATGATTGTGGTATCGACATTACCTTATAAATTTCGTACGAATCTCTGTGAAATAGAGGTATTTTAGTCTCGAATATAAGATAGTTCGAAGAACATTTTGCTTTTATTTTTAATAGATGATAGATTTTAGGTAGGCTAATGTCATCAAATGGTACGGATAAATCTTTTGAAATTTTTCCACTGACAATGCTTAACTCATGGTGAAGTTGGTCGGGAGTGAGCAGTTGAAGGCTCAATTGACCGTTATAAATATTAGTCAAAGTATCTAACAGAGTGTCCTGCATGCCTTTGAGATGAAGTAGTATATTGTTGGCAATCATCACTGACAGAGTAAAGTCACTAATAATTGAGTTCTGTAAGTTTTCAGATTGCAAACCCTTTACAGAATTTTCCAATTTATGTAATCGTTGATTGATGAGCTTGTGTTGGTTGTTCATAATATGTTCGGTGCGCTTCAGTACATTGAACTCTGCTTCTACTATTGAAGTCTGATTCTTCCACAGTAATGCCAAATGTTCTTGATTTTTCCTAATAATTTGTATATCTTGTTCATATTTTTCGGCAAAATTGTTATCTAAAATTCCAAATAAACTATTTGCAATAGAACCTACTCCATTTATCAGACCACGGCGCGTGCGGGACCTCTGATTGTTCATCAAAATCCCATTGTAATAATGCAGCTGTTCATTACCATGCTCGAGCTGCAACATGATCGCATCGCAATGTGAGACGTTCCTTATCTTACTACAAATGTTTTGTAAATATTCGATATATTTATTTAATGCTCGTGTGCCTTCCCAGTAAGGACTCGTGTCATAGTAGACTACTAGGCGCCACTCGTCTCTAATTACATACATATTTGTAACCTTATCAAAATACAAGCTTTGATTGCTATGTAGAGGCGTTATATTAAATGAACCTTCTGTACTTGCTAATATAGTCATTATAAACATGAGCATTGCGAAAACCATTTTTGTAAAACTGTACGCATACCTTTTTTTAGTTTGAGAAACATGACAGATTTGCTTACTGTCGTTCTGATGCTCTCCGTTATCTTAATATACCGGTAAAATTGATAATTTGATAGTAGGTCGTTTTAAAATACCATTCTTTGTCTTTAACGTAACAACTCTGACGTAGCCGTCGCTGCCGGGGTGTAGTTGTATGACACGGCCGAGAGGCCACTTCCCGGCGGGTAAGTTGGTGTCCTGTATTATGACCACGTCATTGATCTGAATATTAGGTTGTGGTGTTGCGGCCGGTTAGTTGTGTAAGATATTCGGATCGTCATCTCTTCCAGATATCTTCAAATATTTTTTGAGTAAGATGCCAACGCTTACGTAAGTCTGTTTTTGTATCAAAAAATGCGAGATTAGGTCCGCCTGTTAAGAAATGTGACGGGGTCAAACAATCTATATCGTCGGGATCTTCAGTCAATGAGCATAAAGGTCTTTGGTTTAAACTAGCTTTCAACTGCGAGAGAAGGGTGCAGTATTCTTCGAAGGTAAGTTTTTGTTCACCTATTACTCTTTTCATGTGATATTTAAGACTTTTAACTGAAGCCTCCCATAATCTTCCTGCAGATGGCCATGATGGCGCATTGAAATGCCATTGAATGTTCATCTCTTCGACACTTGTAACCAAGTCACTGTCGAAAATACTCCTGATTTCCTCGTATTCTTGCTGCAGAACCTTGTTGGCTCCTATAAATGTTGTACCCTGATCACTGTACATGTGTTTGGGCACTCCTCGTCTTGCCGCCAATCTGCGTAGAGCTGCTAAGAATGCGGAACTGGTGAGATCTGACATACAAACCACCACACCATACAAACAAATACAGCCACATAACCTTTTGAGGTCTTGATACCTCGTCCCTTGCTGGACTTTACGAGTACATGTCCTGTGTAATCCACACCGGTATGGTAAAAAGGCCTCGAAGGATTCACTCTTGATGCTGGTAAGTCTCCCATTAATTGATAGTGATGACTTGGACTGTGTTTTCTACATTTTATGTACTGATGAATGCGTTTTTTTAGTAGTTTTGAGACCACCAACCAGCCAATATTTTTGTCGCATAAAGGCCGATGTTAGCTTAGCACCACCGTGATATGTAAGCTGATGGCATTGATCGATGAGTAATTCAGACAGTCTGCTACCTTTAGGAATTATAATCGGGTGTTTCATATCTAAGCTTATATGTGCATGTTTCAGTCGTCCACCCACTCTTAATACTTGATCTTCATCGATAATAGGATTTAACATACAAATCTTGCTGTTTGTTGCTATTTTATATCCCTTTTGTATTGCTGTTAATTCGTCGTTAAAATATTCTTTTTGTTGTTGCTTAATTATTTTGATTTTTGCTTGATTTATTTCGTTTAAGATTAGGTATGATTTATTGGAACATTTTCTCGATATAAATCTATAAATCCATGCTAGAATTCTTGTAATTTTGCTTAGCGAACTGTAATTGTTTAACAATTGCTTGATAATGCTTTACTGGCCTTGCGTGGTAACCGTAGTTACTTGTTTAGCTTTTTTCACTTCCTGATCCGTGGTGTAACTAGCTTTATTGGTTGCTTGCTTTGTTGCTTCGAATATTGGTAGCCAAGTTGGTCCATTCCACCATAGATCGTGTTCTTGTAACTGTGATGGTGTCAAATCGGCTAGCGCAATCGGCTGGTTTTCTCATCGGACTTGACATACCCCCAGCAGGCAGGTTGAATAACTTGTACGATTTGTTTGATTCTATTTGCTACGAATGGTTTCCAACGCTCTGGTGCACCATTTATCCACCCTAGTACCACCATAGAATCAGCCCAACAATGAGTTTCCATATGATAGCCATTCAGGCTATCCTTTATTTTGGCCAACAATTTAGTGAGTAAGAGGGCTCCACATAACTCTAATTTTGGCAGAGTCAATTGTTTCTTGATAGGTACTAATCTTGATTTTCCTGCTATCATGATGACTGACGAACGATCTTGTGATTTCACCTTGCAATATACGACACATGCGTATGCCTTCATCGATGCATCGGAAAACCCATGAAGTTCAATGACGTTATGCTCCGCCGTGCCTAGCCATCTTGGTATACTAAATTGATTATTTTTTTCCATTTCACCCTTTATCTTAATCCATTCCTTATGTATGTTTTCAGGTAAAGGATCATCCCAGTAAATAGCTAGGCTCCACACTTGTTGATACAAAATCTTAATTTTTGTGGAAATTGGAGACAACCAACCTAGTGGCTCAAATAATTTAGAAATGTCAGACAGTAAAATTCGTTTTTTAGGATGCTTTTGTGAAAAATTAATCGTTGAGGTGAACATAAATATATCTTGCTTTGGATTCCAACTAAGTCCTAGAGTTTTTAATGATTCCGCTTGCTTAAAGTTATAATAAAATTGTTCTTCATTGCTGTCGACCAATTTTAATATTTCTTGACTGTTAGACTTCCACTTTCTGAGATTAAATCCCCATGATTTAAGAAGCTTGATAAGATCTCGTATAAGCAGTCGTACTGTTTCAATAGAGTGACATCCATGTACGAGATATCTATAAAAAATGCTGATTCTATTACCTGAGGAGCTAAGCTTTCTTTATAATTCTCCTTTTCATCACTCGCTAACTGCCGAAGAGTCATCATTGCTAGAAATGGCGCGGCCTTGGTGCCGTATGTTACTGTAGTCAACTGAAATTCGTCTAATATCTCTAAAGGTGACTCCCTCCACACAATCTTTTGATATTTTTGATCATCTTGATGTAACCATACCTGTCGAAACATTTTCTCTATATCCGAAGTAAAGCCGTACCTGTACTGTCTCCATTTGATAAGAAGACCTTGAAGATCTTGTTGCAGATTAGGACCACTTTCCATTCAATCATTTAAACTTAACCCTGATGTTGTTTTAGCGGAAGCGTTGAAGACTACACGTAGCCTTGTCGTAGTCGAGTCTTCACGTAATACACAATGGTGAGGTAAGTAATAACTGTTCGCTACAATACCGTCAGCCGGTGTCATATGACTTAACGATAAATATTCATTAATAAATTGTTTGTACTCTTTAGCAATATACTCTTGATTGTTAAATTTTCTTTCTAATTGTTTAAATTGTGCAACAGCTTTGTTCTTTGATAATCCTAAATCTTTTTCTACGTTTGGTTTGAGAGGTAAACAAACCACATATCGACCATCTGGGTGGCGAACTGTAGTGTTTTTATAAAATTCCATGACCCGTTGATCCTCTGAAGAAACAGAAGACTGCTCAGAAATGTCTTCAATAATCCAAAATTGTTGTATTTCATTGAAGTTATTTAAAGTGACGTTACAATGTAATGTTCCTTGCACACTCCCGCTCAAAATCCAACCTAAACGCGTGTTCTGTGCAATAGGTAAGTTCGGTCCCGCTCTTTGTATGCCATCTAATAAAATACTGCTATACACGTCTGCTCTAAGTAAGAGATCGACAGAATTACACATGTTAAAATTGGAATCTGCTAAGGGAATTTCATTTAAGAACGGCCAAACTGGTTTTTGAAAAGTATAACTAGGCAAGTTTTTTAGTAACTTATTCATAATAAATGCATCGGTTTCAAAACAAAAGTCCTCATGACAAGATTCTAACTTGAGTGTGACATTACCATTACAATTATTGTCCTTATCTCCAATACCGGTTATGATGCCGTTGCATCGCTTCCTGTGCAACCCTAAGGCTTTGACTGCCCTTTCTGATATTAAAGAAGTCTGGGAGCCCTGGTCGAGAAGTGCCCGGAAGCGGTGATACGATCCGTCGTGTGCTTGTGCTTTGACCATTGCTGTTGCTAACAGAATTTCCGGTGCTTCGCCCTGTAGCAACACGTGCGTGTTGCCGTGCAGCTGTTCGGGTTTCATGTTCATATTGTTAGAAGTGTGCACGTCATTCGAAGCTGGCATAAGCGTCTTATTACTACTAAATGCTTCATGTAAAATTGAATTATGATATCCATTGCATTCGCGACAACGCTTTTCAGAAAAACAATGTTTACCTTGATGATCATAAAGACAGTTTTTGCATAACTTCTTTTCTGTGATAAATTTACGTTTTAGGTGAGATGGCATTTCTAAAAAATTAGAACAATAAAATAATTCATGTTGATTATTATTGCATAGAAGACAATATTTTGCAGACTTGCTATTTTGACCGGACGTAGGTTTCGTAAACTTGTTATTTGATGCGAATGTTTGTTTAAAATGAATAGGTTTTTTGTAGTTTGATTTTGTGTAATGATTTGAATTGCTCGTTGAATGATTATAACTATATTGACTTGTCTTCGCCGGTATATTTTCATGCTTTTTACGCGTAGTCTCTAACGCAGTAAACTTGCTTTCCAGAAATCGCAAAAATTCTTTTAATGATGGCAGTTCTCTAGGTTGCTTTAGCGATGATATATACTCGTTATATGTGTCCGAGTCCAACTTCTGACCCAATATATGAACGAGAAGAGGATCCCAGGTGCTGATGTCTACGCCAAGATTTTTGATTGCATTTAACGACTCTAGAGAGGTGTCGTGATTTTTTTGATATGTCCAAACGGTGATTGTTGCGACACCGGTATATTCATGATGGTATTAATGTATGATGTGAATATGAGTTTGTTATTGTTGTATCTATTATTCAAAATATCCCAGCAAGTAATGTAATTACTCGTACTCACCGGTAAATATTGTACCAATCTCTCAGCTTCACCACGAAGTTTCCCTTTTAGAAATTGCATCTTTGCGCACTTGATAACGTAGAGTTTTTATGGATTGTCTCTGTGAAGAGATCCTTGAATGACATCCAGTGTTGAAAATTACCACTGAATATTGGCAGTTCCATTTGAGGTGTTGATTTCTCTCTATGAGAGACCGAACCACATCTTTTTGTTAATAGCCTTTTTAATATCTTCGTAAATGTTCTCAAAATGATAAAATAAGTTATCGTACTCCTGATTTTTACCCTCTAGTTCACTATCTATTTCTAAATGAATCGAATCTATAACCGACCACCGAGATTGTAGTGTACGTAGAATATCTTCGAATTCCCATTTTTCTGTTACAATATCTAAATTAATGCTAGTTACCTTTCTTTGAAATGCCCTGAAGTTGCTCGCTTGCTTTTTGAGCAACTCATCTGTTCTGCTGTTGACACCCTGGGACTTGAAGGAGATCTGCTGCATTGTTGCACCATGGTTGCTCGACATGCCCTCATACGACGTACCTGGCTTTGCTGCAGACAACTCCACCGCCGCGGGCGAGACCGACTGGCCCAACACACCAAGTGGTGTAGCCGGACGTAATAGCGGTGTCGCCGGCTTGGTATCCATAGCTTGATAAGTCTGGATAGCTGACCGGACATGTTCATACTTCTCCTTGCATTGCTCATATTGATGTAATGTGAAATATTTATGAGACTTGATACCATACCCGCATAACTTCAAATGATTAGACTGAAACTCTTGCTAATATTGATCCAAGGTTTCTAGTCTACGCTTGATGTAATCGGACGTCTTGCGTTCCGGTCCATCTTTTTTAAAGTTGGAGTAAAGCTGCTCAATAGCTCCAATCAATTGCTACTGTATTACTAGAAGATCCTACATGTTTTGTTTAATAATTGGAAAGACCTTACTTGATATGCTGGTAATCCAATAAACTGCAATCCGTTAGTTCACTTCACGTAACCACTCGAACTGTGCACTCGCGAGTTTAATTCAAATGTTACACTCCAAGGATCGAAGGACCAAAAGAAGATGTAGGGTCCTTGATCAACCAATACACTCTTCGTCGTGATAAAATTGATATGATTTGAAATTATGAGTCGGTATGATCATATAACTGATATATTAAACTGCTTGATATTGTACTAAAATGATTGTCGTGATTGATATGAGTGAGCACGCGTGATCGCCTTGTTGCGACCGTATGATTCGTACCGTGTACAACGTACCACTGATTAATTATTTAATTCGAAGCTATTAAAACGACTGCGCGGCTCAGGTAAATTGTCGACGAAGCAAGATGTACGAATTGCCTCGTACAAAGATAGAGTCATGTTATGAAATAAATATACTTAATATTTTTTGCAGTGTACTTCTCATTTTATTTACTACTAAATTAACTAAATTGTAGAAATACAAAGTCAGTGCGGGTCGCCAGTTTGATTTAAAGGTGGCTCTTGTAGGTGAATCTTGTCGTTATGATAGAATAATCTCATTTTAGAGCGTGAGAATGAAGAAAGTTATAAACGAAATCATTACTATTTTTAAAACTTTTTATGTACTCTACTTAGAATATAATCTGTTCCTAACATAAGAACCTCTAGTGATAACGCAGTAGTTTGAAAATAGGTTTGACTAGGACCACACATTTTTTGTTGGAACCACACTTTTTTTTATATTAATAGCCGACAAACGAGCAGACGAGTCATCTTATGGTAAGTGGTCACCGTCGCTCATGGACATCAGCAGGACCAAAGATATCACTGATGCGATGTCGGTCAGGAAATGAGAAGAAAGTTAAAAAGAAGGTACTGGCTCTCAAACTCTCAACCAGAACACGACGAGACGTTTGGCGGATGAATCAAGCAGGATGCGGGTAGCTAGTCAGGCATGCTTCACGGAAAGATAATAATACCAGTAGTAATATTATTGACTTCATAATAATCCTGATATTATAATCCATACGCGAAGCCCTATCGTCAAGCAGGCTGGCTTTTGACGCCTCTTACGACACCCTGTTCTGCCAACATGGGATTGGGGGGATTATTCTAAGCCGCCCCAATATAACTAAATTTTCGTTATTTTAATTGCCGGTCACGTATATGTATGTGGTATGTGGTTGCTGCGGTCTATGGATATCCTTAAGATCAATGGCATCACCGAAGCGTTGCGAGACAAGGACCTGGAGGTATCCCCTGTTATCTAAGGGATCTCGCGCATTAGTAGTCCAGTTCTAGAACATTTGACGCAAGACGTAGACGTAATGCGCTTAGTGATCTAGCCACTAGTAGAGACCAAGTGAACATATTATGAATAGTTTAATAGACATCTGGTCTAAGGAGACGATGTTGGGATTGGAGTACTCATATATGATATATCTGCAACATTGAAAATGGAACAAATTAAACTTACTTCATGGTTGATTCTAAGTTGAGCCCGACGGGGCACGCGCCCAGGACTCCGGTTGCGTTCTGTTGGATTTCCCGGAGTCCTGTACGTGGCGCTGAGGAAGGCCACCAAGGGTTAAAATCCGATATAACCCGGTGCGCTTCCACGGCATCTTAGCTTTTGAAAGTTCCCCCGCCCCCCTTAAAACAAAAAAAGCGTCGATACTACGTTTTCTAGATGGAGGACGGTAGCTACCGCTGCAAGTAAATATATGTATAGCTAGTTGGTTGCGGGCAGTCACGTTAACTGTGTGGTATGTGTGTGTGTGATAGCAGACTCCTGACGCTTTTATGTCATCCATTGTTCAGCATAATGCACATGAAGGATGTTAATTTAAAAATCACCTAATTAACAAAATAAACCTTAAAACATTCACACATGAACACCCTCGTAATAGGATTACCAGTGTTGTCAAAACAATAATGCACATAAATGCCTGCCTCGATCGGGAATCGAACACGGGACCCCTCGCACCATAACCAGGATTAACTAACTACCAATTGGTGTACTAAGGTCGTGGATGATATTGTTATCTGAAAATGAATAAATGATTGATATACATAAACTCAACCATATTTAAACGGATATAAATCTACACCATAAAGCCAATTGTTGTCCGAGAAACAAAATAGCCAAGTTTGAAAATAAAATTAAAAAAGGTGAATGAAATTTTTTAAAGCTCCAGGTCTTTTGTTTGATTTTTATGTGCGTTATCTCGAATGTTTCAAGCGATGGTTCATCTGACAAACGCTATTGTACCTAAGAATAAACGAAACGTTTTGTTTTTCACCGACATAAAACAAGGAGAAGGTTCCGTGTTCATATGTACCTTTTTATGTATAGCCTTAGCCATAGCGTTTTTTAGCCATAACTTTGTTTTGAGTGAACTGGTTTTGATTTATTTTTTATGTATAGAATGCGGCTCGTTTTGAGTACCTTATAAATAAGGTGACGATCGGATAATGGGTTCCGGAGCTACAAGAGTGGAACTCTTCGACGGATGGGAATATAGTTGATAGTATCAGGCGTTACTTTGCGGAAATTCATTGTTATTAAATTAGTATTAATTTACTTTGCAATGGGAATAATTTATTTCTTATCTTCTCCACATTTCCTGGCTGACAACGCATCAGTGATACCTTTGGTCTTGTTGATGTCCATGGGCGACGGTAACCACTTACCATCAGGTGGCTTGTCTTTCCGTTTGTCGGCTTTTAACATTAAAAAAAAAAGTAAAACAATCAACCTAGATTAAGTAGCACACTACACAAATATTTGCACTGTACAAATGATTTGAGGGTAGTCACGGGCTCTTACTTTAATGCTTGTATATATATATGTTATAAATGTAAACCAAATAAATAATTTCGAATTTTTCTGAAAAATATATAATTATCTCGTCTTTTTCCTAAATATATGAGTAATTCTTCATTAAAAACTAAATCTTCATTTAACGTTTAATTTTAGAAAAAGGAAATGAATTTTTTAGACAGTCGACAAATCCCTATACAAAAACGCTTTATGCAACGAAGAATATAAAAAAACGTACCGACAATGACAAAAGCTTATCGGATGCAATCGACTTAGTTAAATCATCCGGAACATTGATCGCGAGGGAGAAAGCTACCATGAAATTAACCGAGCGGGAAGTCGAGACCTTAGTTTTCCTTCACTTTATCCACGAGAAACCTACCTTTACCTACAATATTGATCGGCATGGCTTCGCTTTTTTTAAATATAAACAGTATCATTACGTACATTTCATGTCGTTCTTTTATTGAATCGTGAAACTCTCCAAGAATCAAATTTGTCTTTTTAATTTGTGCAGGGAGCGATACATGCGCGCAAAAATTTTACTCGTCGTAGTTTTCAGCAGATGATTGCAATAAAGCCTTTATTCGTTTTGTACCAGTTGTGAGGGAAATTATTGATAGTGAGTTTTGATAGGGTTAGTATCGCCATTAGATATTATTGAAAGATGTCGATCAGGTCAAATTTTTTTACCATTAACTAAAAAATATAACAAAATCTCATCCATCATCTTTGGTGAGAAACAAGTCTTCACCGTCTAGACATTGCGTCATCTTGGCAGAATATCGCCGGATAGTGTGTGATGTAATATGCAACGTGTATTATATATTACGTTTACCCTCAACGTTCTGCATCGTACAATGTATAGATATGGAAAGTGTCTCATGCTACACCCAACGCATTGAGTATCTATATAAGGTAACTTAAAAGTTCGTAACAGGAAATTAAGATCGCTTATGACAAATACAATACGGCACCTGCATTCGATTTTATTTAGTTTCTCAAAATTTAACAAAGCGAGGAAAGTTCCTAATGAATAAATAATGTTTTAGAACTTTGAGCTCGTCTCGGCCGTTGTTCAGCAGGGTGCACCACAAGCAAGAGAGGTCGGAGTGGACTCGAAGACGGATGGAGACCCTTACACTCCAAAATTTTTATTTCGACCTGCCAATTTCCATAACAGTCTAAATCAGCGGTAGTTTTGTCAATGTGCAAGTTGAATTTGATGTATGCGAACTTTCCCCGGTAATTCGTGAACATGTGACAGAAGCGATTATTAATATGGCAATAGTATAGACGTGTCGGTTGGCAGACTGTATAAAGGAGTTCATGTTGTCCTATTCTGACGGTGATCACTGCAAACTCAGCAACCTGCAAATACTACATGACTATTATCTCCTTAAAAAAAATAGACGTAGTCAGTTGAACCATAAATTTGTCAATGGGGATCGCAAGCCAACGTAAAATTGAGACAATCGATGCCATACCCTTTTAATTCACTCGTTGGGATACTTTTATTTCGTATTTTTGTATACCATAGTTATTTTATGTAAATGCCAACAAACAAAGAGATATATAGAGATATATTCCATGGTAAAGTTTAAGTTATTATAGTGGATACAATAAGACTTGAGAGAATAAAGCCTTATGAGCTAGTGCGATATCACTAAGCGAGTGAGTAAAACACATGAACATTTTAACTTCACATCAAGAGTCACTAAAGGTGATTCAAGGGTTTATAAAAGGGCTCGTGTTGTTGTAAGCGATCGACCAATTTAAACAACTTCCGGCACCGTCAAAAGATGGATAGGTGACCTCTAGCAGTTCCTAACCGTATTCGTACTTCGGAGGGCAGAGTAAGTCGTTGGACCGACACTCAAATTGGACACTAGTTTCTGCATCCATCCGCACTGGAGAAATATTACGTATAGCCAAAGTCTTACTCATAAATTAAATCGAAATAGAGAGTCGAATGAATAGACATAGATAATAAAATACGCATGCTATTAATATAATTCAAACTATGACTATGGAGACTATGGCTTCTCAGGAGATCTGAGCGTATCAGTAAGACGAGTTGTAATGACGAATATTTTGTATATCTTATCCTGCAAAGAAAATATTCATTAAAAGATTGATTAGCCATAATTGTCTTGTACATGCGACTCAATGAGCCATTGTCTTAAAGAATTTCAACAATAACAGCCAATTCAATTTTAAAAACTGACACTTATTACCGAATACATTTTCGTTCTGTTCTTTATCTCGACTTCACAATAACACGACCACAAAAATAATCCGGGAATTTTCTCCTGTTTTCTTTATTTTCCTGTTCATAGGCGGACTAGTTGCGATTGATTGGTTCATTGATTTATTTATCTTTAAATCGACATGACCTGACTTTGTTTGCTGTTGTTTTTGGCGTTTTTATCAACCTCGAGAATTTATTTGTATTCGAGGTCCATTACAAAAAGTTTCTCCTAATGGAATGGAATGCCTGTAAATATTAGGGCATTAACCCATGATAGTGGAACTCCGAAGTCTAGTTTCCAAACTTTATAAAGATTTTATACGAAGATTATGGTACAGAGTAATGTTTGTTCTCAATTCATGCCAACCAGCACACAGATTCTTAGTGTCAGGTTATCAGTGTGTGAGCGTTAACAATATTTTACATACATACATACATATTAGATACATTTAGCCAGCATGTAAGAATGTACTATATACAATGAACATTAATATATGATTTTACTTTCTGGTATCGTGGAGAAATTGATCTATGTATGCACATTACAAATTAACGTTCTCAGAGCAACAACTCATGTGTTTGTTGCAGGGTATTCCGCTATCCTACCTCTGGAACATGCAGTACTATCTTTTTAATTTTATCCCTCTTCATCTCACTTCATAGGAATTCAATAGGTTTCAGTCATCTACTACTCCCAAAGCTTAGTTTTACCTAAATACAGCAAGTTAATTGGCGATCAAAATTCAAAGTAGTCGCAATTTTCTTTGTGAGATTATCGCGGTGAGTGACCAAGCTCTGTTACTTAACACTTCCTTTACGTACTCTGAAGTTTTAAGGCGCATAATTTGAGTTTCGTTACAAGTTTTGCGATAATATTAGATAATAATCCTTGACTATTATATTACTATGCTCGGATCTTCTCTTAGAATTAGTGGAAACTGGCAGATGTCACACAACTTCAAGATCATTATTGATAATTTTCAAATATTTATTTTTGTTCATTTTTCCTGCATCCCACACATTAAATTTATCCGCTTTTAATTTACCATGAAAAATAAGGTTCTGATTAAAACCCGTAGGCATTCTGCGTCGCATAGGGAGATGGAAACTCGTTGACCTAGAAACGTGACCTTCGTGACTACGCGGAGCATCTTACTGCTCTTTACTACACACTTGGGTTATGTCTCTTTTGTTTCGTTTTCACTACATATTTATCATTAACCTACAACGGCCAGTGTAGCGTTTAATATACAATATATATACATGTATGTAAATAATTTGACCATTTCATTGTATCGCACCCTTAGAATGAAAGGGGCTTAACTCAAAAATTGCAATTTATGGGAATTGACGAAGAAAGTTTTCAAAAATGTATGGTCTTGAGTAAATTTAAAGAGACTGATGTATGAGGTTTTCCCTTTTCCCTTTCTCAGTCATAATTCGGGCTCTTTTTCACCATGGGGTTTTAGAGTAGGCTTTTTTAAGTAAATTTATAGTAAGATCTGGAATTTCAGGAATTTTAAGTTAAGTCACTTTCATCAAATAATCAGTACTATAACCAGATTTTTCACCATATCAACCGTCAGCTCCTAGGCTAATAGCGCGGTGTTACCGTGTATGATCGGCAGAATTAAGCAACTTCGAGCAATCGATATATGAATGAGTGACTGTGACTTGAAAAAATCCTGAGCGCTTCCGTGGTTTAGAGGCCACCTTCAGGTATCCAGGCTATTACTGTTAGATAGGAATCGATAAGCCATTTCAAAGTCCTCAAACCATAAGACATTACGACAGGTTTACCCCAATCAATACACAACGAAGCAATGAGATGATTCTTTAAGCCTTAATTAGCTGGAGATACCCGTGCTTTACAGTAACGCGCTGATAGGTTGAGGAAACTAAATCATTCGAAATCTTGTATATATGATAGGATAGGATAGGAGCTCAAGATATATTCTTATATTTAAAATATACACATAATTTGTAAAAAAAAACCGATTTCACTAATTTATAACGGAAACTAGAATTAAGAAAAATTAATTTAACTAGTGGTCGAAGTTCAACTTTAATCATTAAATAACGTTCTGTTTCACTTTTTTTTATTTATAACACTATTAAAGCTCTCTGAAAAAAACTTGAAAATTGGAGCAGAAAAAGGTAATGAATTTCGTCTTTACTTACTTATAATAAGTATCTGTAATATAAACTAAACCGGTTCCGGTGGAAGGAGTTCCACATATAATAATAACTTTATCTCATGCGAAGGTGGTCAGTTACCCTAATAATCAAAGCGTTACATCTCTGTACAACTTTCATGCACTTGCATTTGCAAACCTCCAAAATTACTATTGACACTCATTCAACCTCCATCTGCGACCAACTTTGTTGTGTACATTATTAAATGAAACGGACTATTACTTTTATGAGTAGTTAACTTATAATATGACCAATAAATTGTCCAAATTAATCTAATGCATCATAAGAAGGATTATACATAATTCACTCGGCATTTATTTCCATATAAAGACAAAGACACGAGTTCTTTACACGCTGCTTTATTATTCATACAAAAGCAAATCACATCAAAGGGAACTCATAAAAGCTTTACCGATACCGATATATTCTTATTTTTCCAAAGGTTTCACTCTTAGGGTTCAATCTAATCGTAGGTGGCATGAACGTACACAGTACACGCCGACAGCCAAAAACGAGATCAAGCGATTAGCGAGATCAAACATAAAATTTTGACTGTCACACACATATATTCCCTGGCTAATTCCTATTAAGTTCCAGAGCGTTTTTAGCAGGTTTTTAGCTGAAAGCGTTGATTAATAACAAGGCTACATCACAATTCATTTATAAAATAATTAAATGAAGAAAACACGTAAACAGTAAATAAAAAACATATATACGCAATATTGCAAACGAAAATTAAATACATTTAAAATTCGAAATATTTTTTTAAGTAAATGTAATATTTTCAAATTCTTTTTAGAACGGATTAAAACAGATAAAGTAATTTCTTTTAGGCTCATATATAATACGTCCTCGTAGCAGTATTTTGTTTAATTATATGAATGAAAGATGAATAATTTATATTTTTACAACTCTTCAAATAATATTTTATTTTAATATTTATTTAATGGTTTTTAATTTTATATGTGAAATTTTATTACTCAGTTTTGCAGACTGATTAAAAAGCTACTTCTTATCATTTCCCTCCACTTTCATGCAAAGTCTTTTTATTCTGAACAATGGTTAAAAAATTAAAATTTTCAGTTATTTACAAAATCCCTTGCTGAATTCTATCAAAACATGTACCTACTACTAACAAGAAAATGAGTTAATATACAATCTTATTTAGTAAATCTATTTAAACCTAATTTGATACAATATAATTATGTTACGGAACCCCTCGCTTTAAACTCGTTTCGTTATTAAAGGTACGCATTTTCTGCGATCGTGCCTACATTTTATTTTATATTAAATATGTAAATAACAAAGTTACATGTTCATTCGTGTACCCGAATTTTTATTCACCTACACGGTATTTTTTCGACGCATTTAAAATTTTTGTATTCATAAAAATCACAAAATACAGACTCTACTTATATCGGAACATACGATATGTCACATTGTTACAGCTAAACTGTGGAAGCGCGGAGAATCTCTCCTTTCTTCCGAACCTGACTCTGTAGTTAGACCTTAGCTGTGACCACAATCCTTGCATCTGAATCAACATATGGGCAACATATTGAAACACCGTGAGATCACATGTCATAGTAAAATGTGTGAAAAGCAGGATGAGATAAACTTAAATTAATATACAAGAACAACATCCTACAACTTTCATCAGTTTTTTATGTCAATAACCAACAAACAAATAGACAGGCAGATGGTTCATACTCAACGCTGTTCGTAAATATATTTAACACAAATGGTATTATCGAGGCATTGTTGACCGAAAAGAAGAAGAACATAAGAAGAAAAAGATAGCAGGAAACGCTGATCTTAACAAGCTCTCTGATACGGCTATCAAGACACGTTGAAAACGTTTCAATTGATTCTAGGAAGAGGTTGCACCATCACGGTGCACGATTGCTAGGTAATTTACTGGGTGCTAAAGCCCAGTGACCTCCAACAGGAGGAACCTACCATCGTCGCCTCTTTTGTATGGCACGGTGCATTCACGAACAAGCATTGTTGACTAAGCCACGAGCTCTTTTCCAGTCAGTCTCTTATTATTCGTTGGATGGGTGAGGGATAAGTTACCAACGGACACTGCGACTGTATTCGATTTATCGTATCCAAATCCCCTTACACACTGTTTGATTTAAATTGACTTCAAAATCTAATTATCTTCCAAATCTGCAATTTAATCAGTTTTTACAATTACCATTTAATTTATGAGGTAAATAAATGTTGTACGAACAGCATTTATAACGAGTTGTAACGCGATTGCTAAGGAAAGAATTAAAAAAAACAATATAATAAAAAAATATTAAATACATAACCTTAGAATTAAATAGGGCTTAACTTAACCAGCCTCTTCATGTTAGTGTGAGCGCGTGACTTAACAAGTAGTTCACTGTGGGATGTGGATGACGAATAGGTTTATTTATTACTAGAAACTCAACTCAGCATTGTTCAGGGTTAGGTGAGTTTTTAATTGAAAATCTACTTTATTTAAATTACGTAAAATTTAATGTTCAATCTTTCTAAATTAAACTACTATAGCTCAAGATTCTTTCAAATTTCTATCTTGAAATTTAAAATTTTCGATTTTACTTTGTGTTTTGATCAAAATGCTATTGTCAACCAAAGCAAAGATATATTACATAACGATAATCATCAACGTATATACCTCTATTTATATTTATTTTGTATTCCGCGGACAATCGAGCAGACTAGCCACTTGATGGTAGGTGATCATCGTCACCCATGGCCATAAGTACACCAAAGGCGTCACTAATGCGTTGTCGGCCAAGAAAGAAGAAGAAAAAAGAAAGTACTGGCCCCTAGCCGGAACACAAAAAGTCGTTTGGCAGCAGACTCAAGCAGGGGGGGCAGGCTTCAATGAAAAGATAATAGTACTAGTAATAATATTAAATACTTAATTATTATACTGATAACATAATCCTTACGCGAAACCTCCAACCACTAAGGAGGCTGGATTCTGTCACCTCTTACGACACCCTGTTATGCCAGCATGGGATTGGGGACATTTTAGGCCGCCCCATAATGGCCAAGTATCATAAACACACACAGCTGCACAGTTAGATACACAGATAGAGATACACGGACACAGGGACATAGAGAAACATATAAACAAATAAATTAAAAAAATATGAATGTCTCGTCATTTATCATTAGTCATAACAAAGCTGAGCTACATTAAAAATAAAAATAATGAAAACTTTCGGCCCCGTTATAGTTTTAATAGGCACAGAATAAAAGATACAATTAAGATGTAATCAGAAATGACACAGCGGTAATTAAAGGTTCAAATTAGAATTGAAAGAATGAAAATCTTTTGAAAAATCTTTTGAATAATTCTTATTAAAATACGAAAAGAATTCATCACAATTCTTCTACTACACTTAATTAATTTTTCGACTTTTCAATACGTGCTTAATGTATTAGAAAGGTACTCGTAAATGGACCTGATTCCGGATTCCTCGCTTCTTTGGTTTGTGAGAATCTTATTTTTAAAGAAGGTTGTAATAATCTCGAATGTTTTCTCGAAAAAAAACATTCAAATTTATTCACCAGTTTTTCTCTCGGGCTTAAGTTTACAAAGTTTTTAAAGCATGAAATTTCGAAATAAGTACGAATAAATTTAGTCCAAAGTAGCACTCAAACCCTTTAAGGATCAGCTAGAATCAAATCATTGTCATTACTAGCAACTGGTGAATTCTGATCTCCTCTCACATTGTAAGTGGGTTAAGACAATGGCAACCACGCTGGTCAAACGCAGACCTCACACTTTTGAGCAAACTTTCTGGTACGTTTTCGTTTTCAAGTTAGTGCATGGTGGATTTGAATCGACCAATATCTAATCATTACACCTAATGTGAAATCATAATGTCCATAATTTCGCCTACCATGAAAAATATCATACTCTGATGGCGTGATCACCCCGCTTAACATAGATTCAATGGACGAATATAACGAACACAGGTTTCATATTGCACAAGTGCGGCAGGTCTTACGTGTTTTTTGATTACATTACCATGAAATCCATCAAAAGAAATCCATACATCCATGAATCCACGCTAGTCTCTACTCGTCGTGCTATTGACGAGCGAGATTTTATCGCTAGATACATTTTATAAATGAATAAAACCTACCAGTTAGAGTATTGTTACGAATTTCCATGTTTCCGTAAGAAACTGCGAATGTCTCATACAAAAAAGTGCCACGTTTCACTTCCAACTCTGTAATTTGTATTCGCTGTTAAGTACTTGCTCCAATGACCAGGCATATATTAAATCTCTGTAATTTGGTCAACATCAATCTTTAGTTATTGACTTTTATTTGCGTGTTATAAATACAGACATATTTTACATCATGAATTCTATGAATATATTCTTAAAATAAATAAAATATTAGGTTGTAAGGGGCTTGAGTTCTAATCAATCTTCCTTACTCGTGGCTCTTCTCGCTGAACTGTGGATGAAGCAATGACGTTTGATCCCTTCTTGTGGATATCCCTATTGTCCCTACCTTCCAGATTAATTCAAATGGTATTCAGGCATGATATATTACCATGTTGGCTAGCTGCTCTCTTAAAAATTATCGTAAAAATGTTTTAACGTAACTGTTGACATGCTAGAGAACCAGATAACATGCGAGGGAATTTCCCGCTTCCTTTTTGACTGGCAACATGTCATGTAGTAATTTACCATGACGTGACATATGCTCGTTTATCAGCTATTGCAGAAAAAGTAAGTAATAGTTGAACATCTTTGCAAAATTTTAACTCGTTACGATGTCAAGCGATAGATATTGAAAGATGTATTTTTGCATCCAATTTTATTATCCATTTGATAATAATTATATGTTTATCCTCAATCTCTTTCCGAAGCTTTGTCATAGATCTGGACAAGCGTCTTATCCTGCACGTCCCGTGTAATTAATTGATCTGTCTAGACAACTTTGTTGACCGACGGTATAAAAGAGTTCGTTAGGCTGTATGTATATTGTTCGGTAACCTACGCGGGCCTCCCTTCACTCGAACCCTGCTATAAGTCGACAGTACCAACTTCAAAGAAGGCTAATTAAGAAATTTCGTGTTTATTTATTTTTTGCCAAATGCGGGTACTCTGAAATTGAATTACTTTGATTAAAAAAGTCAAGATGGCGTAGCTGGCTTTGCTCATAAAATTTACATAGAATTATTGACGTCTCGAATTGGTGACGGATTGACGAAAACATCTACAGAATAATATACAATTAGCGGTATAGACTATTATTGTAAAAAAGGATCACTTCAACGAAACTTTAATCAAAATAATTACAACACTAAAATATTCTAAGCACTTAAAAGGAATTAATCCGTAACTAAGCAATGCTAGTGAACGACCGTCTGATCCGATGGACCGCAGTCGAATGAATCAATGGCTGCCGGTGTCCCCACTCGCCAGCTTGTGCTCCCCTCTCCGTCTCGTGCCACCTTCACGCCACTCTGACGGCATAGCTACAGACACGCCACCTAGGGTCGATGCTTCAGCTAATTACACAATAATTGGCCTATTTGTTTATCTTTAAGTATCGGGGTCGAACATCTAGCGGGAAAATGTGTATGCCAGATTTTTTTTATTTGGATGTGGCATATCAACCTATGGGTATTAAGTGGATGCTACTTCCCATGCACATGTTTATCCAAGCTCTAATAAAACCATTCGACTTATGTGTTATACGACCTTTTAGCTTCTTCGTGTTACATTATCGGTTGGTTCATTCGTGTGTACGACAAATAAATATTGGTCTCGGCTATTTGTTTTGTTGATCAGGTGGCGAAAAATTATAATAGCAAGCATGTTCGTAGCTTTTTAATTGAAAATATTCTTGGAGACCGTAATAATAATTGATTTTGATTTGGACCTGTTCTGACCAGCAAATAACAGATCAAGAATGGGCCGAAGACGTGATGGTTTGTGGTCACCGCCGCCGCAGCATAACGAATGTGTGTTGTTAACTTTCTCTCCAGCAGTATAATTAAAACACAATTTACATTTCAAGAACATTTCCTGACAAACTTTTAGGAAGACTAGATAAGAAGTTAACAAAATCCACATCAAACTTAAAAAAAAAAAACTACTTCCGAGAGAAGGAACAAAGTGACATGTTTCATGCATTGTTTCTCAGGATCGCGAGCAAGGGAAGTTGGCTTGGACTCAAATATTGATGTAGACTTCGGATTCCACGAACGTTTAACAGCTCCTAACTAAATATCAATAAAAGTACAACATCTCCAAGTAACATTTATGCTAATCCAAAATTGAACGTAACCCATGGAACCCTATTCCATCACCTCTTGTTTAGTTTTTAGTGACATTAAAAATATACAGGGTGATCAGCGACGTGGAAACACGTAAGTCTTCACCCACTCGGTGTGATCATCCGACTGGAATAGCATGAATTATATTCACTGAATAGGTTTTTATACGCAAATGAAACATCTTTTTGCGGCACGTCCATTAACATAATTCTATTCAAGAACTGTTTTAAATTCTAATATTAAATATATTGATCTATACAAAATAAAAGTTGTGGCTAGCCTGGATCTAAATTAGTGGCCCAATTTACTTTGCGGTATTCGAATACGCATACTACTCAACTCTAATGGGGATATTCAAAAGGCTCACACACTTATAATCCATTCTTATTCTGTCCTGCGAGCAGCGGGGACATATAAAATTTCTGATTAAAAATAAAAAGCGGTTTGTACAAATTTTTTCATGCATATTTTACAAATTAATAGACAAGTAAATAAAACATCATAAATTAACCTAGACTAGACTGGGGTTCGAAATTTGGTTTTAACGAACTATTGGCTTACTAAATCGGGTTTCTTTTCGAAATTGCCATGCAGCTTGATACTGGCCTACAATTCAAATTGCACGCCTGGAATCTATCAAATATGGAAGCTTTTAATTTAAGAACATACAAATAATTATTTTCATATATTCATCGTCATCATCAGCCGGAAGACGTCCACTGCTGGACATAGGCCTCCCCTATAGAACGCCATTTAGAACGGCTACTCGCCTGTCGCATCCAGCGGGATATTATTATTTATGTCACACATAACAAATTAAAATTTTGACGTGAAACATCTATTGGCGCGCCTTGGCAGTAAAACCGACTCGTATGCCATGACGTTCTCTCTTACGCCGTCATGCCATTACTACGCCACCGCTCTCGACTTCTTTGTGAGTTTGCGTGCGCATACTAGACACTCCGTTGCTCATGTGTATTAACTGTTTACTATATCTATCCGACTATAGTATACTTGTCACGTTTACCATTCGTACGACGCCTTGTATTTTATTCTTTAAATTATTATTTTTAAGCGCTTCGAATCAGTGATATTTATATCGAATCAAAATATGAGTGATAGTAATGATCAAGTGACCAAAAATTATCAAAAAGTCAATAACGATCAAAATGCAGGTTTCAGAAAAATGTTCAGTATGTATACACAACGTTCCTTCACGATATACAATGAACTGACTAATACCAAACTTTAGTAAATCATTCATTAATATACTTTTTTATTTTCTTACTATTCTATTTCACGATCCCGTAGCCCAGTTGGTAGTGACCCTGCCTGCCGAACGTGGGGTCCCGGGTTCGATTTCCGGCCGGAGCAGACATTTACGTGACACATAAATGTTTGTTCTCGGATCATGGGTGCTTGTAATGTCATATGTGTGTATGTCCATGCCACCCACAACACAGGGAATCCTAGTGCGGGGGTTTGAGTGTGCAAATGTTTGTAAACGTTTATTTTATTTTATCAATTAGGTTATAAATGGGCTTCCTTATGTCAACAATAGATTTATCTTTTGCGCATGTGCACAAGAAATTTCTTTATTGGTCTTCTTTTTGGAAGCCCGGTGTATCTAGAGATGCATCAGATGGCTCAATCAACAGTAATAATAAAACTACAATATAATGGGCCCAAATCAGTACATGGAAAACCGGTTGTAAAATTTTAAGTACGACTTTATTATTCATAGAGAGGCCTAACCATATGTTTTGGACTCTATTTGTCTATCTGTTCAAGTATAAAACCAAAACCACTGAACAGATATATATATGATTCTAATTATATTCTTTTATACATGTATAAGTTCTTATATAATTATGATGGTATATGATATGTATGAGGGCGGGTTACTAGTGTAAAATAAAACACATAATATATATTCTTGGCATTAGTGAAACATAGCCAAGACATGTACATTCTCTTGGACAATCGCCTGAACACTTATGTATGTACACAGGAGTAGCTAAAAATAATGTTCAAAGTATAATCAGTAATACGTAGTATAATTATCCCATAGGTTCAAAAGTCTCTGCTTGGCTCGATACTGGCAAAAAAACTTTGTATGGTGGCAACATCGGTTTCATTGTTGCCCAAGGCATGGCTTATTTATTTTAAGTCCCTCTCAATTAAGTTCAATGCACATGCCTTGATAGTTAAGGCAGTATGGAAATTCGTTTATAGTACACTGATATATGAAACAGCTGAAAGACCATCGTATGTTGGAGCTGGAGCCAGCAGCTGTACGTTGCTTATTATAGCATGTTTAGAAAATTTGTTAATAAATTAACAATAATAACATACTGATACTGCTTGGATATCTTTCCGACTTTAAATCCAAGCCAGCCTCCCTTTCTTAAAAAAATATGGGGGACTACATAACTTTATGTAACACACAATATTTAAATATTAATATTTTGCACATCAGCCACGCTTCCCTTGAGAGCAATTATTTTTTTATATTTAAAATGCAAATGTTGCCTTGACTCTCGAGTTTCTCACTTAATCTTTGTTTGTTTGTTTGCCTCGTAAAAACCCTTTTAAATTGTTTTCTTGTTATTGAAGACTTCAAATGTAATATCACTTGAAAATGGGAGAAAAAAAATTGCCAGAGAATTTTGTTTTTATTGTTCCCAATGTAATTGCTCACAATTTACATTTGTAAATCAAGAGGCTCCGGAAAATTGTGTTTACGGACCCCTAAAAGCAGTGGAATGTAATTGTTCCAAAGAATAATTACAAGAGAACGCGTTTAAATGTTAAAACGTTCCATTCTACGAAAGACATTTATCACTACCTTATTTTATTTCTTTTGTCGTTATGTCATGTTTTTATTCACTGAAAGAATATTACAGCATTTCTGATGTAATACTTCTTCAGTCTCAATTTGACAGTAACTCTGATCATTTTGAGTAGAAGTGTGAGGTTTATTTTTGAGGTATTCAGCAAATGAAAAAGTCGAGCTAACGAATAGAGCTTGACAAAATTACCAAGATGAAAGAGACAAAAAAATAACGTAGTTCATTTCAACTGTAAGCAAGTAAGACACATAGATAACTTTTCTTGAGTGCGAGTGAAGGAGAACATTGCAATTGATGTATAGCATTATCTATCTATCGTTTTGTAAAATATACTGACTTGTTTAAAATCTATTGTTTTTCATATTGTTGAACAAGAAATCGAAAATCTAAATTTTCATTAGTAAATTCATAAAATGACGATTGGGATATTAAATAAATAATAAACTGCTTCACTTCGGGAAAACTACGCCTTACAATAAATACCCGCATTATTTTAAATTAATTTATAACTTTTATATTTGGGGACGGATTTCAATTAAACAAACTAAGTGTTAAGTGATTCTTATTGCAATATATAAATCAGAACGAAATCAGTTGAACTGTTTCTGAAATTAGCGCGAACAAACGCACAGACAAACAGACAAAAAATTAACAAATATTATTTTATGTTCTAATGCGTTAATAAGGCAACTAATAGTATTGTTCTCATATATCGTTCATGTATAAAGCTAGAACTTTATTATATGTATAGATAGATATTAGGCCGTCCTTTTCAACTACAGAAAGGGTCAATTTGTACTGTGCTAAGGATTTCATTGCGAATTATTGATATTTTTGTATTGTATTTCCTGTTTTACATCTAAATACATGTTTTTTTTTTTAATTGATCTGTACTGACCAATTAATTAAATGATTTATAGAAGTAGAATTTAAAGATTTTTTAATTCATTTACGAATTTTTTTATTATATTTGTAATATGTTTTAAATATTTAATATACAGGTTTAAACAGATCAATACCATGTTCTAACTCAAATTCTATATCACAAAGTCCGCGAATTTTATATTATTTCAATTTAAATGGTCAATGTGCGTATCTACAGATGTCATGATATTATATATTGCATTCACCCCCGACCTAGCGTTCGACTAGCCGTCTCCTATCGGCCCCTACAAGCATAACTCATAAATTCCTAAATGCTCCCAGCATAATAATAGAGGAAATTCCATCGCAGCTGGAAGGTCAGGCGCTGGTGCCACGGAAATTATATTCATCCTATAGTTTACAGCATCTACCACAAATATTACGCAAATAAAACACAACAACATTAATATTGCGTCTATTTTAATAATATATCTTGACTGTTCCACATTTTAATTGTCATCGTATGATAAAGACTAAATTGTGAATAACACAAAGAAAAATGAAGATTGCACAACAATTGAACAATTGATTGAAAAATAATTTAATTGACACCTAGAAGTTGTTCGAAGATTCATCAATGCCAATCAATAGTTCTGTCAAGACGAGAGAGTTTAAGCTTTATTCAAATACGCTGGTCATATACGAATCGGCTCAATTTACACACCTTTAAGTCAAGAAGTAGTCATGATATTTTTAATACTGAACTAATTACTTTTAAATAGACCCATAACTTTAAAGCGGTAGACGCGGTTAAATGATTGACCGATTTAAGGGGCTTTGGGTGCGTTTGATAATACTGGATATTATATGAGTACTTCCCTCTGCACATACTGTTAAGTCTTTAGTTCTGGTTGGTCCATCAGTTACAATTATTAGAAAGGGTATTTCGACATAGCATTCGTGTATTCCTTCACACCTTTCAAAACGTTTGTGAAATTTTTCAAAGGATTTTCGATTACAGTGACAAATAACTAATTAAAATGGGGCTTCAATGATTCGTTATTGGCCAGTAACTAGTTCAAAATGACTTTGTTGTGTAACGTGACCTTTCCATCGGGTAATTTTGGGTATTCTGTTGATTATTAAAAAAAGAATAATATTCCGTCGTAATGTTATTTACTGGAGTTCCAAGTTTAATACATTGAATTAGTATAATTGATAAATGATTCATATGATGTGCATCTTCATCATGAATCATATTTGCTAGTGATTCATGAAATAAAATCGGAGCCAAAGACCATCTGTCGAATTTTCGTCAACTAGACTTATGTAGTATGCAACAAAATATATATATTGTTGTGATGATTTGAACATTACAGAAGTTTTTCAAGTGTATATCTATGTGCATAGCGACACATATGTACATTCATATCTTCTTCTTCACGTGCCATCTCCATCAAGGAGATCGCCATTCACCATTTGTCGATACGTCTCTTTATCAGCAGTCATATGAACTAGTTTATCTGTGCTTTTAAGCCGCAGCCAGTCCCTCATATTACATACTTATATTACATTCATATATCTATACGAAAAATCTACTACTAAGAAGAGTAAATGGTTTTTTACAATCCCTTTTTGACAACTATAGCTTCAACATATCATTATCTTAAATAATCCCAAAAAAATAAGTGGTAAGTAAAATTATTTCCTACTCATAAAATTCTTTTGATAAATACTGAAAATGTAGAATTTACCAATTTTATCAATTCTGACAGAATTTTGCTGTATAGTCGCGGGCCGGCCGGACTTAGAAATAAAAACAAATATCTTTGTAGATGTTATCTAGGCATAATTCATACTTATCTAAGATATCTAGTATCTAATTCAAACATAACGAAGCAAATAATAAAGAGCTAAATTAAAAGAAACTGAAACAGTTGACGAATATCATCGTGACTCTAGCTAATTTAACAAGACATTTATATATGTGTTGCATGACGCCTACGTCCAACGAAAACAAACTAAACTTGGAAACGATAAAATAATATCTCAAAAGGATGCCGCAGTTCAAAAAATTCGCACTACCTTTTTATAATATTAGTATAGATTTTAAACGTGGAACAGCCAGCAATTTCACTCATTTTGAAAATTGATATAATCAGTTTAGTTTTGCTCTCAGTGTTAACGTTGCCTCAGATCAACATACAGAGACGAAAATTCCAACATACATATATAAAGATCATTATATTGCAGACTTTTTAAGACTTTGACACACCAATTAAAGCATTATTTTCTTTCAAAAGACATTAAGCCAGTGTAAGAGCGTATGGTGCTGCTCTTTTCTTTAATATAAAAATCGATTCATTATGTGTAACTGAAGGCCACAACTACAGACAAGGAAAGTAAATATCCAACCGAATTGAATTTTCGTGGGACGCCATGGACATATAAAATTAATATATCTAAAATCTCCAAGAACAGCCATTTATCAAAATAAAAATGTCACCGCTAAATGTAACAAATGTAATCGAACTTGTTACCATTCGTTCGCCAATCAAGGCCACTATGGTGCTACACTTTCTTAAAATATTGTACTGAAAATATTTAAGATAACATTTAAAGATGTTTATTGGCACCGCAATAGTTGTTATTTAGACAGTAGTTTTACATTTTTAATTTGAATATTGCGAAATACAAACATAATATCCACTTAAATTATATAATGACCCAAATTCTTATTCAATGAATTTCACGAGTTTTTATAAGCATTTTCGTGTTGCGTAAATTCTGTTTTTATATTCATTTACGATGGCGGAGACGGTGTAAATTAACAGTCGTAATCTGAAACTAAATTGACAGATGAGGATGAGTAAAACATTAATTTAAACAGATATTTCATTTAAAGTGCTCGGTAGTATAAACAGATTAATAAAAGTCTGATAATTTATTTTAGTTTTGGCCGCATCTTTGCGACTGTCACACCCTGATCTCTGAAAATTCAAAATCATTAATTATTTAGGTATTTTGTTAACATATTTATGCACGTCATTTAAGGATACTATCGTTTCGAAAGATGATTTAACATTGAGAAGAAAAAACGGCGATAGGGAAACCGTAGCGCATCTTTAAAATGTTTTGGTTCCCGCAAATAAACGAATTCTGAATTTAGGACTTCAGAAAAGACTTCAAACTTGAAAAAATACAATATACACACCAAATACAAAATGAAAAAAGTCAACTCAACTATATAGCAACTATCTACCGGGCAACCTTTAAGAAGTGGACAGTTTGTATAAATGTGAAGGTAAGGGTAAAGCAAATAAATAACAAATTAAGTATTTAAAATTGAATTTAATTATCACAAATGATAGAACCATTACTCTATCATAATTTATCACAATCTGTGACGAGATGGACCGACGATTTGGTGAAGGTTGCGGGTAGCCACTGGCTGAGGGCAGCGCAGGACCGATCGTTGTGGAGATCCTTGGGGGAGGCCTATGCCCAGCAGTGGGTGTTGTCCGGCTAAGATGATGATGATGATGAATCTGTGACATTCAGTAATATTTCCATGAGTGAAATTGGGGACAAAAACAAATTAATGAGTAGAAGAGATAGCACGTATAAATTCGTCACCTCGACAGCTACAAACGTCAAAATTTTATTTTATTGTTAACATGTTGAACTGTGGAAAATTTAAATCATAAATTATTTAATCATTTACATATTATGTCAATTTACACGCGCTTAGTCGTTGTGGAGAAAAAATACCAAGAAAGAAGCTCCTTAGAACATTTAGTTTGGTACTTATTTTAGGTTAATTTATATATGTACGTATACATTCTTACTTAAGCCTAAGTGGCGACGTAATTTTGTAGGATAAAGTGCACTTACTTAGAAAAAGCTAATTGGAAACATAGTAGACTCGATGTCATATGTAGCACGCACCTCTGAGTTCTCAAATTATGTGCGTATTTCCATCATTTAATCACTTGCTGCGATAAAGGAAAACATCAAGAGGAAACCCGCAACCTTAGAGCTCTCCGTGATGTTATCAAGGGTGTGTAAAGTCTACCAACCTACACTTGAACCTACACTTGACCAGCATGGCGAGTAACGGCCTTGACCCCTCCAAGGAAGGAGACCCTAACCCATCAGTAGGACAATATGGCTTGTAATCTTTCATCGTTAAAACTTTTCAACCTACAAAAATCTATTCCGAAGCGATCATTCCCACGCGTTCCTATTATTGATACTCGTATTACTTGTAAGTTGTAATGTATAGCTTGTATAATTCTAACTTGTGTACTTCGCGTAATTAATTTAAACATAGACAATTACTTCATAAAATACTTTTAGGCTTCTCTACTTATGAATACTGTATTTATATATGTATGTAATGTATTTTTGGATTATCTGCATGTGAATCCCCCGTACACTTAAAGTTTCAAAAACTGTGTAACGTACACATTCGTGCCCTCTAAAAATATTATTATTAGCATAGATTATTATTAGTCGCTTCATCTATATACCTCATTTATCTATGAGCAGAAATAAATGGTACTGCGTACCGCGACCTTTGAAACACTCATGAATTACTGTGACCGCTCACTTGGAACGATAATTCATAATTCAGCCAATCTGTCCAAGGTCAATTGTTTCTTTTGTACAAAAGCAGTATTTTTTGCTATGAAAGGATCCGACATATGGCGCTACAATGACATTGTTATTAAGTTCCAAATTTTACAAATATAAATTATTAACAATATAATAAAAATAAATATCTTTTAGTGTATCGTTATATCTACTGACATGAATACAACAAATTTTATAGTTTTATATTTATTGTTGATCATTGTATGTTACATTGTACATTTGAACATTGTCGTCGTAATTTCTACTTGTATTAGGTAATGACTGAATTTTGTTAATAAAAATATTACTTTAGCGTAGTACTTTTTGATATGTTACTGACTTAAATTTGAAACTTAACGTCAAGGAATTTGGTCCCTATTTATCTGCAGTTTCCCACTGTTAAAGTGGACTCTTCTGAACCAAACACTTAATTTATCATTTCGAAAAAGTAATTACTTTGACGTATTATTAATGTTCTTTATGTTGCTAAATCAAGAAATATCCCCGGGCAATGAATGGAGTAATTGCGATGAAAATTATGAAAAAGTCAGATCATATTTTCGGCGTCAATTAGTCACTGTAGGTTCAGTGAAAAGACTTAATCAGCCAAAGTAATTTTGTTTCTATAGCATGGCGATAATACGAGATATGAGATTATACCTCAAAGATTAAGTCACTAACATAATTTTGTGTAAATCACGGTTTCTGCCTGATTTGCAACTAGTAACCTGACCTGTAATAGTATTACACAATGTAATAGTATTGTACACAAACAGAAAAGCCACCAAATGCTTAGTGGTCAAAGTACCCATAAAAATCCGCAACACCAAGAGTACATTAAAACAGCTTAATTTTACTTGTGATTTTCATGCATTTTATGATAATTATATTAAAATTACAAACATTCAAAAGAAAATGTTCCCCTAAAATATTCATGCAAATATAACTACCCATTTTATGTAAAATTAAAATGACCGCTTTTAGCGACTATTATTCAAAATTTTACATATTTTATTCAAAATCCTAAATTATGTTAAGCTTAATCTTTGGTAAGTCATTTTACTCAAATAATCTATTATTCCTCAATGGTTCACTGTGTAACGCATTAATGATGCTCCTTATCCGTGTCCGTCTCAGACTTAATATCAAGATACAAATAAGAGAACCAATTACTATCTAAGAAACTTTTACTTTTATTATTATATTCTGACAAGATCTCATTAATTACTCCTACTTCCACATCTTTGTTCGATGCTCCTTTTTTCCGTTCGTGCGAAGATTTTAGGGATTTATTTATTTTGATTATGTTTCAGTTATCACGTAATTGATTTGAGATGTTTAATGATACATTTACAAAATTCGGAACTCTTTTCAACCAGATCAGTAAATTAATCATACGTCCTAAATACCTAATGATACCTCAATCGAGATCATTGAAGATATTTTAAGTAAATCTAATTCCTAAACTTTTCAAGACGACCACTTACTTAATTTATTTCTGTAATTATTTGAAATTATTGTAATAGTTCAGAAATTTCACATGTTATTTTCCTTCGTCCTACAATGACATTGTGACTTATAAATTAGTTGGTTGCGAGTTTAATCACTTTCTAACAAATTAACGTAAGGTGACTCCAGCTTGGTACTTCGGTCTGCCTTGAGACCGAAATTAATGTCTATTATTAATTTTTTCCTTTCCCTAACTCGCTTAACGAGTTATTGCATAATTTAAGAAAGACCTACTGAAATTCCAATTTAATTACAAGATGTTGCGAATTTTGCATTTTGCAATTATTTATTTAAATAAGTTCATTTTGTGAATTAAAATACTTCTTTCTGAATTAAATGACTGTATGAAATATTCTAGTTCTCTTTATTTCTTTGATTTATTTTACTTTATTTATTTGTTTGATATCTGCCCATGCATTATTTCTATGTTTATCTTTTACCCACATAAATTGGTAACGTAACGGTAATGATTTTTAACAACATGAAACATATTAAATGGACCTCATGATAGTAATTGTTTCCTGTGAACAACTGTAACACCAATGGCATCACCGAACATTTAAGGCCAATTTATTAATGACCCTCCGACAGTACAGTACAGTACAGTACAATACGACACAACACAACACAACACAACACAACACAACACAACACAACACAACACAACACAACACAACACAACACAACACAACACAACACAACACAACACAACACAACACAACACAACAGAACACAACACAATACAATACAACACAACACAACACAACACAACACAACACGACATGAGACAATTCATTTCACGATTGAGGATACGATAGGAGTGTGCAAATCTCTATCACCATGAGATTTCTTTGCAACAGGAGATAGGCAAGGCGCTACGGAAAGTTAGAAAGAAAGAAAGATTTTTTCACCGCATTGTACAATATTGCAACAAAACGATAGTTTTATTAGAATATAATGAATGATAACAAGAATGATATTACATGGTTGTACATAGATCATAAAGACAACATACAATGTTGTAATCTATATAAGTAAAATGATACGAGGTCTGTCTTTATGGCGGAAAAACTGCTGAACAGATTTCAATTATGTTTTCGAAGTTTTATTTCTTAGACACTTTGTCCATTTAAAAAAAGTCATTGCGACAACTTTTTTTAAAACAAACTGATTAAAGTTTTTCGAAACAACGATTTTTATAATCACTACGTGCTCAGTGATGTTTTTTATGTTTTTTTCCTCTGCACATACATGTCATGTCATGTCAATATAATAAACAACGCATCGCATCGCAGGTATCAGCTAGAGTCTAATAAATTGTGAAGCAGATAGCACCACCGAGGACCGCCGATTCCCAGTACTGTGAGCTGTGATCGCGTTGAAAATTAAAATCATAATAAAATAAACAGTATGTACCGTCCCATTGCGTCGTCTTGTTCACCAGAGTGCACCATGAAGTGGAGAGGTTATTTAAAACTCAAAGATAGAAAGAGCTCCTTTATCATTTCATATTCATATCAATTACTATACCGTGGTCTCAAAGACATATTACTTATATAACTAAATTAGTCTTATACTACTAAATTTAAATTTGTTTACATTCTCCTCGACATCTGGCAGCTAGCGAGATAATCATTTAAGTGGTTCATTTGAAATAATTATTTTGTCATATTGGCTTCAACAGGGATTACTGCTTCTAGTGATTTTAAAATTAAAAATCCCTGAACATGAGCGGAATTCTATTTCAGCATGGTCATATCAATCCTGAGATTATAAGAAACTAGCTGGTGCCCGGTGCACTTCGCTTCACCTAAAAAAATCTTCCATTTTTAATACGTAAATAAAAATCATTTTCTTATTGTTCATGATTTTTGTTATTCTAAAGCACTTGGGTTTACAATATTTTTTGTTTTGCCATCTTGAGCAAAATCAAATAAACTTGTCGGTTTACCGGCGCGGGAACAATGTGTTTAGTGTTAGTTTTTTTAGTGTTCCAATGTTGCCACATACATGTATACAAAATTTCATATCAATTTCACCTGTGTCTCAAAAGATAAAAATCACTGCCACCAGCGCCACCTATCTGGCACTAACGTAACTATGTTTGTCGGAATGGTCATGTCGCCCTTTATTATGCAAAGTTTCATATCAATTGGTCGAACGGTTCTCGAGTTTTAGGTGAACAGACATACACACTTTGTTTCTTACGTTCTTCTAATTTCCGGGCCGACAACGCATCAGTGATACCTTTGGTCTTGCTGATGTCCATGGACGACAGTGACCACTTACCATCAGGTGGCTCGTCTGCTCGTTTGTCGGCTATTAACATAAAAAAAAACACAGAAACATTCTCTTATATTAATATATATAATATAGGTGAACTGTTTGAAATAATTTAACTCCTATGACACTATAGTATTTAGAATTTAGCATGTGTTAATCGTCATTTCAACTTGGTGATTCATTGTTTTTGAAATAGCTTCGTTGAAAGTTTTGATTGGTCGAAATTTCAACGGAAATTGTCCATTACATTACGTCCGATCCCCCGACCACTTCTATATAAAAATCGGGAAGTGCTTACTTGCCAACTTCACATTCAACAAAAATATCTTTCAACACCAAAACGTTCTATCTCACTTTCTTATCCTTTCCTTTTTCCTTTCTCCTGTTTCTTGGCCGACAACGCATCGGTGATGTCTTTGGTCTCGCTGATGTCCACGACGGTGACCACTTACCCTCAGGTGGCTGATCTGCTCGTTTGTCGGCTATTAACATCGATAAAACGATAGCCGTGGTATAATTGACTAAGATTAATAAAAACATCTGAATAAAAATATAAATATCACTTTCATAATCTCATATTTTACCATACCACATTTTTGCCTTCTTTAGCATTCATTTCATTATTCACGCCTTTGATTACTCATAGTTGTTTGTCAAAAAATGTATAAATATCTGCTTTAATAATATTTAGACAATAAATAATAGCCAAAAAGTCGTGCAGTATTAGAATAAGAAAATATAATTAGTAATGTCATATCTAGCACTCGCTCACATCCATGTATATGCGGGCGGCATCCTACACAAGTTTAAATAGGATATTCCTGTCTGTCTTTATTTAGTTTTATTTGATTGTATAAGTAATTCAACGCTTAATTATAATACTTTGAAAATTTGGTTTTACTGGTTAATCAATACATCGGTAGTGAACTCTTTTCGGTTAACACTAGGTTGAAGTTATAACAGACTCTTTGTGAAAAATTAGATTCAAACATACATCGTTGTACAGACCGTAATATATTTATATAACTTTTCAGTTCTTGCCTGTTTGATATGGCATCACGCAGTAACTACTAAGCAGGTTCAGTTAAATACTTCTCATATCTATAACTTTTATTGAAGTCATATTACATATAATCTGATTTTAAAATGAAATACCATAAGCATATTTCGAGGTTTGATTTTAAACTAATATCATCGCGGAATTTATACATTTTATTATGTAACGAGCACTCACGATACGTTTTTATTTGTTGTCAATATTTCGATCCAGTTGCATGGATCGTGGTCACGGTGAACTGCGGTGGTGGGGAGAAAGCGTTGACAAGCTAGTGGTAGACAATCTATCAACCCTACGTCTAGTTAAACAAAAGAAGAAATTGTGTGTTAGTGTGCATGTATTTTAGTATGAACTGTACAGCCATAACGCCATTATTATGGACAAGATTTGACATGTTTTCTTGTAGTGTAAGTGCAATGTGTATTGCAAAACCATTCCATCATTGACCATCTAAGGGTCAGATCAACAGATTACGATAATCCAACTGTGTTTTGAGCTGTTTGCTGTTGATACCGGTTACACTGCAAAGCCAACATTAAATTATTTACACCTATGGATCATTATAATGCCGAACTGATGACAGAAACAACAGCAGCCCATAATAATTAGGGAATACATTAAATCGACTGAAAATACTTAGTAGTGTCTTGGGCTGATGTCATATTTGTAAACAAGTACGTTGTCGTCTGTACATCCCGTCGTATTAAAACATTCTGTTGTGTCGCACTTATTACGTAAAATGTTTACACTAAACATGGATAAATAAAAGCTTTTAAAAAAATACCTGATTTCAAAAATAAAAATTACAACTACCTCCAAAATTGTACTTAAAATCGAAAAATAAAAAAAAATATTATTACATGCACTAGATACTGAAATGTTTGTAGTCAGTGTGTAACCTGAAAAATAATATATCTATTAGAGTGAAATTAATGAAATGCTGTGTCATGAATCAAAATTAAAATAACCTAAATAATGCAATGAAATCTGTTATGACTTGGCTTAATAATATTAACATGACAATTACTAAATCTAAAACAAATTATACATTTAAAACAAACAACAAATCATATCGACTAAATATTAATTACAGTGTGAATTATAAGGCTAAGAAAGAAGCGAGGATTTATCTCTTTTAAAATGAGCCCCCCGATAGCTTTTACAGTTGAAATATTCACAAGTTGAAAGGATCCAAGGCATAATTAATATTTCTAGAATTATCACCTAAATTGTACACAATGGTACACGCAGCCAAATAATAAATTTAAAATCATTACATAAAGTATTTTCAGCAATAAAACACTTGGGAGTATTCAAATTCCTAACAAATTAACTGGAGATAAAAGAGACTTAATAAGAAACTTCCCTAATAACCGAATTCTGCCTGTATAAAGAAAGGTCGGTGCAATATTAGTTTTTGAGTTTACTCAGGCTTATAGATGATTAGGAACTTTAGAAAAAAAAACAAATTATGAATGTTGGTTCTACAAATACTCTCCTATTTTGTCAATTATTTAAAGAATTTAGATGGCTTCAGCTTTAGTACCCCACTGCAATATACCGGTCTCTCGTCTTAACTGAGGAGGTCTAAAGATTATACAGTAGTACTAGGATATGTAGAGTTCGATGAAAAATTTTCTTCGTATTTAATGTACAAATTTGTATATACAAAATTAGACAGTTTTCTTTTTGTAAAATTTGTTAGCATGTAATTATACTACATATTTTGTTTGATGATTTGTTGCTACCTTGTAGGTAGTGTCATCAATCTATTGTTAAAATGTTAGGGAGTTCTAATTTTAAAAAATGCAACCACCAGTTTTGGCAGTCATGTTAAAGTCAAGTATCTTGATGCTAGCCTTAAACTATCTAAAGAACGCTGAAGAGACGAAACCTGGTGGAAATCTGAGAGTCCAATGTTAGAACTATATTTTGGATTTCATTAATTTTCTCCAGACAAGGTCTTGAAATTTTTGCTGACTAACTAAATATGTCTGATGTTATCGTGATAAAAGACCGCACACTTTCTGTTGACCAATTCTGGCCGCTTTCTTTTTTCAATTTTTTGCTTGAGTCTCTTCAGCATTTGCTCGTATAAATTTGAATCGATGATTTTGCACGCTGGCCAATACTTATAATGAACCGTGCATTTCCACGCCTCATTGCGTGTTAACCCTGGTTTGTCACAGTCTGCTTGACCCAGTTTTAACCACGATGTATTTTGCACATTCTTGTCATAGGTGATCCACTATTCATCACCAAACTACTAAAATGCCGATCATCCACTTCTTCCACTATATCGGTAAAAAGGCAACTAGAACAAGCTGGATTTTTGACATTAAAAATTCCTAGACTCAAAACGCTCAAATCAATTTAGTGCACTAATTGCATTAGGTTAATGTAACTTTTGTTTCTGTGGCTTGTGTTGCTTTTATATCTTTTTGTACTAAAGTTTAAAATATTTTATACTTATAGACTACGAAAAGACTTTTCTCGGTCCTATAAAGTTTACACTAAATTAATTTGATTGACATAAAATAGCATCCATCCATCTGTCAAGTCCTATTCAAAATGTTATCAGAACTGCCATGTTGTAAACTAGCAAACCGCAAACGTTTCTTTCATCTTAAAAATAGCACCTATAGTGTTGTAAGAATGGATTTAACTTTTTTATTTATGGACTGATGCAATGAAACGAATTTTAAATATTAAGAGTTGCTTACTGCAATACATTAGTGAAAACCATAACGATATCGGTTTAGCCGTTTCTGAGATTAGCGCGCACTAACGCACAAACAACCGGATAAAAGTTCTAAAAATTATCGTTTTGGATTCTATTGCTTTAAAGAAGATCCCTAATAAAAGTTTTTCTCGTAAATATATTCTTGATGTACCTACAGAAAACGATCTGTTAAAATTTCATTATACGTATAGATAATACAATCTCTCTATCCTGATCAAATTTAAAAAAATCTCTAGTGTTTCTTCAAATTACAGAAATACATCTCCATACCATCCTAGCATAACTTTCCTTTTCAGTACAAAAAACTAATGACATCAGCATTCCACCATTTTATCAGGTAACCTAAATCCCGGTTAACAGTCGCGGCTGAGCCGTATAACATATTAATTTGTGTACCGGATCCCGCTAAGCCGGACGCTTCGTATAATTTAATTACCCCAGTGTACCGTAAACGGAAATAAACCCAAAAATACTAAGGAATGTAATTATCTCATAAATCTGAAAAATGTTCGTGCGTAATTTCATTTGTAAAGTTGTAAATGTCATAAATAATTATGAGTTGGCTTAACTTCTTTACAAAATGTATCTATATATTTTTTTCGTTTGCACAACCCTGTTGTCCTTTTGGGTTTGATTGCGTAAAATTTAACATGAATTTGCAAATGTAATTAATAACCCATACTTATAATATTTTTAATTATAATTTATGATTAAATGATTAATGAAATTCTGGAGTTGAATGCAACCTCCTTTACTCGTGGTGTATCCATCTAACTCACAGACGGTCATTGATGAACTGAGATCTTCAACCTACCCTGTTTCTTCCCGACGGTCTCCTATATTGGTTTTTTAATAAACTAAAGATTATCTTTCTTCCATGAACTGTGAAATGTTTTAACTTGTATTGATAATGTCACTGAGCCAAGAAGTGAGGTAAAAACCGGTTGGCCGCTAACGAGTCTTCGATGCCTTTGATGCACTGATATCCGCGGCCAGCTGTCACCACTTACAATCACCAGCTCGTCTGCTCGTTAGTTGTTTATTCAAGGTATCAGACTGAGCTTGGCTATATAACAAAAGTGGGAATATTACAGAAGTCATAGATAGATATTGATTCTTTATTACATTTTAATTTATTCACGACCTATACAGTAATTTTAACTGTCACGAGTACTCACGTTTTTTGTGTTTTAACCGATATTTCGATCCAATTGCACAGATCGTGATCATTATGATCAAAGCGAGGCTGCGGTGGCTAAGCGAAGTTGAAACTGGACTGTCATTAAAGACAGCTTAGAACTGTAATATTACAAAACACTGATTGCCTCTTAGTTATAAAGATACTTACATCGTAGTAATCCACACAGGTCAAATACGAGGTCACAAATTTCACAAGCCTTAATTTAGACTTTAAGAACACTTACATATACATATGCAGGAATTCTCACGCTCATATCAGCTCTACACACATAAATTGTGCGGGATTAGAATACAAGCCTTCTGAGCGGAAGACTAACGAAAATTTAGTTAACCCGAACGCAGTTTTTGTGAGCCCAAAAGCCTCAAACTAAGCTGAATGACTGCTATCAAACGATAACAACCGCAACCAATGGATTACAAGCTTTTCGAAGCACATAAGTAATCATAAATATTGTAAACCCATCTGTCCTATTTCCTTGTTTCAGTTAGAATGTTGAAGTATTACTTAACAAGCTAACTGTGAGTAGCTATTTCAGTTTTACTTTATTTTAACTAAATTTAACTTATAAAATTTATATAAACCAAATGCAACACAGGGAATTTATTTTAACCAAATACAGTACACAAGCCTTCTAAGTCTTACTAGTCCGTTTGAAATAGTCTAGTAAAGCTTAATAAGTTTGCGGAAGCTTTACGTAAGATGCCCGAAGCCTTCGTAAACGGGCTTTTCGAAGGTAAGTCCTTACTTAATCGTATCTTACACACGGCGATGGTTTAACATTTTAATTTTTTTTATTTTATTATAACAAATACAGAGGAACAATTAATTTATTACTTCTTCTTCACGTGCCATCTCCATTAAGAAGGTCGGCGATCATTTGTCGATACGTCTCTTTATCAGAAGTGATATGAACTAGCTTATCTGTGCTTTTAACTCGCAGTCAGTCCCTCATATTTCCAATCCATGAGATTCTTCTTCTACCTAAACCTCTTCTTTCTTTAGTATTGCCTTCAATTATTAATTTTAATAAGTTATATTTATTTTTCCTGTATATTTGTCCAAAATAGGCTGTTTTTCTTTTCTTAACGGTTTTCACAATTTCCAAATCTTCATTAATTATTTGTAAAACTTTGACATTCTCTTTTATTTAATTTTAAGCATTCTTCTGTAGATCCACATTTCAAAAGCCCTTAGTTTATCAATTGACTTCTTTTTCAGTGTCCAACTTTCGGAACCATACATAAGAATTGGAAGTATATAACATTTAATTAATCTTCACCACAGTTTTAAGCTAATTTTTCTGTTAGTCAGTAGATTCCTCATGTTCTGGAAGGTGTTTCTGGCAATTTAAATTCTTATTCTAACTTCATGATCCGGTTCCCAGTCCTCATTTAACCAACAGCCGAGATATTTGTATTTGTTAACTCTTTCTATAGAATCATTTCCCAATCGGTAAATTGCTGACAAATTTATATGTTTACTATGTTAAATTTCACTAATTTATTACTAAATTTATTTATTATTATAATTTATTACTAAATTAGTGAAAATTTATTAAATAAAACTGATAGGTAGTTATCGGCTGCCACGTGATATATGCATATAAAGTAAATACCGCTTTTCATGTTTTTACCAAAAAAAAATTTAAATATGTGGTGAACCGCTTGTCAAAAAATTCTTCAGCAATGCAAATGACGTCAAGGCTTTTTATCGTCGTTTTTTTTTTAATCGAGCGAGGCAGCCTTTATGCCGTAAACCCCATCACCGTGAAATACCATCAGAATTAAACTGGATAGTGCAGAGCCCAGCGACGTCATAACTTCGTCGGTGATTCAGCAGAATGCACCTACAAAACAAGAATATAAGGAGCTCATCTCCATGGTCATACATATATGTTACGAATTTATTTTTATTAACGAATATTATAACGAATTTACATCAATACCCAGCTCCAAAATATTGCATTTTTTTCATACATATCAGAAGACAATTTGAATATATACATGACTTGATAATAACAAATCTAGATTTTAAATGTTCTTTACATCACAAAACGAAAACAGATAATATTGGTTTAAAATTTACGAAAAATTATAATAACAGTATAGAAACCTTTATTAAACGAAACTATTTCTTTTGTTCCAGATGACGTAAAGAAATGAAGAAAGGAGATCATGCGATTGACCACAAAAATTATGAAATTAATATAATTGAAGATGACTGTTGAAGTATTACTACAGAAGAGAACAGACACAGTCAAGAAGAAAAAGATGATTTTGCACACTCAAGTGACTATTTGTGTATGATCCCTGATCCAATATAATTTTGTTATGATGGTCTTTGAACAGGCATTCGGGAAACGGCGCGAGATAGTGTGTGGAGACGCAACAAGGCTAAAACAGGAGAGATAAAGGTAAAGGAATCTTTGTTATAAGGAATTTCTTACACTACAAACCCTTATCATTAAACGATAAGACAAAATACAAATTATATCGACAATCTATAGATATAATAAAACTCTAACTGATCGATTCCTGTACATGAACGATATATGAAAAAAACTATTATTTTCAGCCTTTATTAACTCAGCAGATCTTGTTTGTTTGTCTGTACGTTTGTTCGCGCTAATCTCAGAAGCGGCTTACCGGATTTTGTTCTGGTTTTCACTAATTTATTGCAGTAACTATCACTTAATACTTTAAATTTGTTTCATTGCAATCCGTGCATAAATAAAAAAGTTATAAATTAATTTAAAATAATGTAGGTACTATTTCTTAGTGTAAGGCGTAGTTTTTCCGACGCGAAGCGAGGGCAGTTTAGAAGTTAAAACATATAATTTTCGGCGTACACACATCAAAAAAAGTTTACGATCGGTTCGAAAAATTGAAACCTTTTCTTAGCATGATAAAATACAACATGATTTATTTTTCTTTTTTGTTCTCTATTTAAAAATACATAATTTGAACATGAAAGATTCTAAAATTTCAATTGTTTTTCAAAATAAAAGAAGGTTCAGTCGCGGTAGAGAATCATTCAGAAATCTGATACAAGTCGATTCAAACGGTTCTTTCGATATTTTCGGAGGATGTCTAGCTTGAAAAAAAATCCCAAAAGGATTATCAGAAGGTTTACGAGTAAGAATTATAACTTTGAGAGAAGAAGGATATTCTACAAGAGAAATAGCACGCAGAGTCTCCGTATCCCACTCCTGTGTCGTGACCACGTTGCAGAGGTACCACGACATGAGTAATTTAGCTGACTGACCTCGCAGTGGTCGTCCAACTGTGCTGACTGCTGCCCAGAAGCGCTATATCAAATTTTTGATTGCCCGTGACCCAACAATCAACGCTACCAAAATAAAGGCAGAGTTGCGGGCTGCAACTGGACGTGAAGTTAGCACTCAGACGATTCGGAATTGCTTACACCAGATTGGTTTACGAGCGAGGAGGTCCTGGTGAGCACCTCTGAACTCACGTCAACGACAGCGACACAGATTGCAATGGGCTAGACTCCGCCAAATTGAAAAAGATGAAAATGAAAACATTTGGCATAATTGTCTCTTTGTTGACGAATCACGAAACAGTACTCATCCGGATAACCGACGTGTTCACGTCTGGAGAAGACCTCGAGTCTCGGAGAGGCAAAGAACTGCTACTGGAACTGTTCAGCAAGGTGGAAAATCGGTGTCCTTTTGGGCAGGAATAATGATTGGAGCTAGAACACCTTTGATCCCGTATCAATGCAACATGACTACAGTTATGTACAAAACAGTCGCTATTGATGGAATTGTTAGACCATTTAGAATAAACCATGGGCGCCAGTTTGTCGACGATAATGTCCCCGCACATCGAGCTCAACGAGTTAATGCTGGTCTCCGTGAATACAACATTACAAGATTAGACTGGCCTGCCGGCTCACCTGACTTAAATCCAATCGAGCATGCATGGGATGCTGTTAAGCGAGCTGTTTGGAACCGTCAGACATTTCCTCAGACCGTGCCAGAGATCAAGGAAGCCGTTTTTCAAGAAAGGGACAGGTTGCCGCAAGAAATGCTGGATAACTTGATCCTCAGTATGCCCAGAAGGATTTCCGTATGTCTTCGAGCCAGAAGAGGAGTGATATTATAATAAATAAAAACCATTTCAAATAAATATAGTATATTTTTTGTATAATCCTCTTTTTCTTTCAATCAAATTTTCTTCACATTCGCATTAGATTTGAGTAAGCTCATTTTTATTACCAAAAAATTATTAAAGGATTTTTTTTCTAATTTCATAAACTGTATTTTTAGTTAAAAAACATATTCTATAAACACTTTTTCTTGATAAAGTTACAATTATAAAAAATATATCTGTTTTTCCTAGTCATCGCAAACTTTTTTTGATGTGTGTATATAAAGAAAAAACTTGTATTTAAACAAATCTGACTGAAACGATCAAAAAGGGACATTTAGTACCATTAATTAATCCGAAATCTCGCCATGACCATGACCTATATAATTGGATCGAAATTTTAATCATTAATATATAAAAATGAACAAAAAAAATAACACAAACAGTTACTGCCTTGTGTCGCATCAATGGTTGTTGAAGTTCATACTCTTTGCGGATAAATACGAGTATGTAATGTAAAACGTAATTCCTTGATTTAATAACACCTTACTGCCATATGGACTTTATTGTGATCAACTTCATTGACGATGCGTTCATCCAGCTTAATATAATCCTGGTACTTGATACCAGGTTGATGATAGTTAAAACAAGAAAAAAATTATTGAAGTAAATTAACACTAATCATATATCTTTAGACATCAGTGTGACCGGCTGGCGAGTCGTTCTTAGTACGAGTATAGTCGAATTCACGTATGAGAAGAAGTATATTTTAACAAAAAATAAGTAAAAATGTTGTAAAAATTACTGTGCACATGGAAAATTCTCCTCACAACTTATACCTACTGCCCTGGTAACCCGCTGTTAAAACTAAAATATAATTAAGGTTACATTAAAATTTACTCATTTGTATTAAAACTTACAGAATTTTTACTGTGGAGGCTGAATTAATTCAACAAAATCGTTTGGCAACTGTTACTTTAAAAAAAGAATAATAAGACGATATAATGAGGGTAATTTTACATCAAGCAACAAACTCCAAATTAATTCAGTTTGTCGCTTCGCCATTCACCGTGATCGTTTAAGTAAGCCTTCGTATGTCGTGATAGGAATACTTTTGCGTTGATTTAATACATCGCGTACGTTGAAGGCAGTTTTATTTACATTTTTACGTCTTACGTTTTGAGCCTGGGCCTGTTTTATGTTTTTTATTACGTTATTCATTTAACTCGGTTTTTCATTTTTATTACAGTTTTTATTTACTTCCAATACATTTGTTATCGTAACTATCTTTGTTTATATACATACTTCTGTAATTATCAAAATGTTTACTGGGATTTCGTGTTAAAATACTTTAGTATTTGGTTACAAAATTTGAACATCATACTTCTGTATCCATTTATTGTACAATAATATTTGAAAATGGCCCAGAATATTTATTTAAGTATTCAAAGTATCACTATCGGAAATCAGAGCTTAATAACCCTTTTAGCTTACAATGCAGTGCAGTGACTTTATAAAAACCTTCCTGTAGACGATTAACAAGTATAGATAAGATGTTTTAGAACTTAATATTATGACATATTAAGTTAAGGTTAATTATATAAAAGGTAAAACGCATAGAGCCCACATCCCTTCACAATCTAAGCAATTTAATGCTTTTTGGGAGTTCGGAATAGACGATAAAAATTTCTCCTTATCAACATAAATTATGGATAAAACTCTTTACTCCTATATAGATGATATTTATTATTTATATTGTTTACATTATATTAAATAACATTTTCAATGCAATTTTAATGTAACTTATTTAAATTTAACCTATATATTAATATGTGAAGAGAAAATTCTATATCTCCTTTTCTTCTTTGTTTGTTAACTGATTTTCTTTTTTTTTTGGTAGTTGTTAACAAGCTTTAGGGTTGTCACAAAAATTTTGGAAACAGAACGTCAATCAATGATTGGGGTCGAGTTTAAGCCACAGGCGAACACTAGTACAGATTAATGTCAGCTTCTGCTTTTGGCGATAATAGTTCCATTGTGCTTTTGAAATGTCACAGATGCCTCCGTGAAAACAACTATTTCAACATAAAGCCTCAAAGAACGTTTGAGTTACTATGTTTTATTCTCAATTGTAATTTACTAATGTGTCTCCCAATTCCAGACTGTCTTCTGAGACATTGTAGACAACTAGATAAAATCGCTTTGAAAATATAACTTGGCGCTTCTGCAATATAACTTTGTTAATTTTACCTGTATGTTACGTCATGTTAAGTCAAATGATTTTTGAAACTTTTGACATCAGTTCATATTACTGAAATAAAAATAAGTGTATAGCAACAAATATTAATACCGCGTCGTCTCATATGGCGCTAAAATATACATATTTTATATTAAAAAAAAAACAAAAGTCTGCTCGATTTTAATCACTTTAATAATATAGAACCTTAAAAGCCTGCATATGACTTCAAAAATGCTCCTTATAGCCAAATAATGGTCATAATTTCTTTTTAAAGAACTAGCCACTCATTAAAGCAGATGTGTTACTAATGATATAATTATAACGTGAAGATTTTACTAGTTATTAAAAAAATACATATATTCAATAATAATAAAAATAGTCAATTTGAAAATACCTGGTTTTATGGACAACGATCAAACTGTTTTAGTCCTCAAGATAAATTACCTCTAATTATAAAGATGATATTTAGTAATAATCTCAAATTCTAACAAAGAAATAATGTTGTCGAATTTGTATTGGAAGAGTTTAATGGTAATAGGTCAACAATATATTAGCTCGTCGTGCCATATCAATATGAACTAGTAACCAAAATATCACTGATAACGATGTTTAGTGTAGTAATAATGTACTATCATATACGTTGGGGATTTCAAGAGCTGATCTATTTGATAATATATGAATGCTTATAGAGTACGATACCTGAATCGAATGGACAAAACTGATTTTTTTTTTCTATAAAACTGGAAAATTTTGTACGATTTTTTCTGACATATTTAATAACCTATTGTTATAAATGTTGTTCCAAGTTTAAAACAGAATTTTAAAATATTAAAATTTAACCATATAAAACCTGAAAATGCGATGCGACTTGTTTCAAATTAACCGAGTGTCCGAGATATCAAATTCAACTGTTAATAAAGTACTATAATATAATAACGGTTACTAAAGTGGTTTAACTACGAACACTGCTATTACTCAGAACATCTGTTTTAACAAGCCGACGATTTCCCAGACCGCCCCTTATGGATCACATAAACGCGACCCGTAACGAGACGGGCGCCCGGTTCGAGGACGATGTGCAATGGACGCAGCTGGTGATGTTCCGGCTGCGGACTGCGGTGCTGTTGCTAATCGTCATCATGGCTGTACTGGGCAACCTGCTGGTCATCGTCAGTGTCATGAGGCACAGGTGACTATAACCACATGTAGTATATGCACCTATTCGATAGAGATAATACACTGTCTCGTGTACGCCGGAATAGAAGGTAGTTGTCAACTGGTCAATAGGTGGAAGGGTAGTTGTCGAGTACGGAGAATTGTGATGAACAGAGGCAGTGTTGTCACGGACATGGTACGGATCGGACATGTGGCAGCGCAATGAGCGCGTGAATGATAGTTCCCAGAGGCTCTTTAAGTGTATAATATAAGGGACACCTGATATTACACAACAACCACGGTTTCCATGTTTTAAACTACAAGTGAAACTTTACAAGCAAATAAAACCCAAGAACAAAGCTTGATTTGTCAAATAAGTGTCTTCCTAAGCTGATAGAAAAAATCAAGATTCGGAGTAGGTGGATAGCGTCTCACTAAGCTACAAATTGGTACGAAAGGTTTTCACATGATTGGTATAATTCATTTTATGTGACTATAAAATTAGATTTAACAGTTTCTTAAAAGAAAAATAACCCATTAAAAGTTGATTTATTAAGTCAAATATCTTCAGTTGAAACAAATATTTTTTTAAGTTATACTTAAATCACGACCCGCTGTACACATTGTACTCTGATCCAAGCTAAAACTTAGTTTGGCTGAGACCAAGGTTCGTGTAACTAGATCAATTTATTAACGTACAGCATATTGTGGATACCGGTAATATAGTGAAACCGATAATTATAATTGTTTCAAACGTTATATAGTGTTAGTGGTAATAATTTGTTTCTAATTGGTCTCTTACAGAAAACTCCGCGTTATCACCAACTACTTCGTCGTCTCGCTCGCGTTCGCAGACATTCTGGTTGCCATGGTGGTCATGCCCTTTAACTTCAGCGTGCAATTCTACAGTGAATGGATCTTCGGCCCGGTTATATGTGACCTCTGGAACTCTTCTGACGTATACTTCACATCGACCTCGATATTACATCTCTGTTGCATTTCTGTGGACAGATATTACGCTATCGTAAAACCCTTAAAGTATCCCGTGAAGATGACGAAAAAGGTACGTATTTGTTTACCCTTTTGTGTGACAAAAGGCAGATAAACAAAAAGGCCACGTAAGTTATTGCCATCCTCTGAAACACCAGTGGTGTCACTGACACTTTACCGGCCAAGTTGGAAGTACTACCACTAAACAAAAGAACATTCGGGTTAATATTAATAACAATAAATATTTGCCTGCATTTCTACAAAAACATAAATTACTGTTATGAATTTATTTTACGATCCGCAGCACGAAAACATTATTATGAAATTCAACCGAAAGTTTTCCCCAAAATTTAAACCGCAAATTTAATAAGCGAATCATTTTCCCGCTTCTATTTTATGACGCTTTTACCATAATTTTCATATTGCGGTTTAACTGACTTGCTTCAACATATTATTATAGTCGAAAGTGAAGCATTATCAAGTTTAATGAAATAATATATCATTTAAAATAAGGAAAAAATATGTTTGTATCATATTCCTCTAGATAATCGAATCTAATCTATCTAGATGATAGAAATAATCGAAATTGGAATGTTTTTGATAAAAATATAGAAGGACCCATCTTTCTTCCTCTTCGAATCGCAGCCTTTTAAATTTTAATTAGACCGTAATTCGTAATAACGATAATTTTCTTCTTGAGACAGAACTAGTCAATCTTAATTAACATTTAAAATATTACCTCAAGCACTTTACGTTTCGATTTGAAGAGTTTTCGGGCCAGTAACACTTAACAATTGAGATTTTCCAGATCATTTCTCAGTCGCTGCGATAAATCTGTTATCTAAACATGCTAATTAACATTTAAAGGCTAATGTGGTGTCTTGTTCGTCAACATTAAAGTAATTTTTACATATTATTCATGATTTATACAAGCCGTTTACTTCCTAAGATCATGCGAAAGACAGGCCCAAAGGATAGCCTAGATTTATAAATTTAAAAATGAATGAAATTAATGAGTGGAATCAAAAAAAAAATTGTTTACGGAAGTTAAACTACGCCATCACTTCAACAAATCCCTATTGTGTGTGATCCCGGAAGAAGAAGCGATAAGAAACTCCCAAGGAAATTTTTTTTCTACTCACAGTTACAGAAAGCACGTATACTTTTTATTGCACTCATATCCAAGTAGTCCTATTTTTAAATTAAGCATCTAGTTTATAATAAACTTTCTTCATAAGAATTCTTTTGACATCACTTTTTAATTTACAACATGGAATTTCTGTCAATTGTAACGAAATTTTAATATATATATTTACATATCTATCAATTAAAAAGCCACCAGTTTTGCTAAGTCTGACATTTCATATAATCAGTTTACGCTTATCTAAACTATCAGAGTATTTTTTATGTACATAATATTATCTGAAATATATTGTGATGCAAATTGATGTCTTTAAAAATCTTTATGCTCATCAATTAAGCCTTGACTATTTCACTGGTCATTAAAGTTTAAGGATTATTTTTTGCAGTAAATGAATATAATGTAACATCTAAAAGCTTCTATCTAAAAGCAAGTGTTATCAGACGAGCACTATCATGAAAAGCGTTATCGAATTACTAAGAGTTTTTAAGGTCTAATGTTACCTGGGACCTCTTTTAGATAATACATGACTCAGATCAAAGTAAGGCACTTAAATATTTCTAGAGAATGGAGCAATATATTCAATAGAAAATATATATTTATATTTTGATAGGTTATATTACGTTCACAATAGAATCGTGACAACTCAAGACTACTAATTAAAATAAAGGAAGAGTTTAAAAATTTCTGAATCGAGTTATGACTTGAGTAGAATTTTAAAGCCATATTTCCTTTTTAGTTCCCTCAGGGATATGTTGCAGTAGGTAATCTTTTCAATTGTACTTCCTTTTACAGATGGCGTTCGTAATGTTAGCCGCGACATGGCTCAGTCCCATAACAATATCTTACGCTCCGATCTTCATGGGATGGTACACGACAAGTGAATACTTGCGAACGCGAGAACTGAATCAATGTGAATTTAAAGTGAATAAGCCTTACGCCGTTATATCAAGCTCGATATCATTTTGGATACCGTGCACAATTATGATATTTACGTACCTTGCGATTTTCAAAGAAGCAAATCGCCAAGAGAAAGCTTTGCATGCTAGAGCAGGGAACGCAATGCTGATGCATCGACATTCGAGGGAAGTTAGCGATAAAAATGGTGCGTTGCACATCAGTGCCACTACTCCAACTAAAGATAGAAATATCCTTAAGATGAAGCGAGAGCATAAGGCAGCGAGAACTTTGGGCATCATCATGGGTGCGTTTATTCTTTGCTGGCTGCCATTTTTCTTGTTTTACCTTTCGACGTCCTTGTGCGACTCGTGTCAATACCCCGAAGTTGTGACGGTGATCATGTTTTGGACCGGTTACTTCAATTCCGCACTTAATCCAATCATTTATGCGTATTTTAACAGAGACTTCCGTAACGCATTCAAGAACACGCTGGCGTGTGCGTTTTGTAGTTTTTGTCGCCGCAATGCGTCTGATTTGGACGCCATGGAGCGGCTCGATCGACGTGGTTCCGCTCAGATGAGGGTTCCTATTCCTACGAGAAGAGCGTCAGATCTCGCGTCCCTTTGAGTGTCACCCAATTGTGAACTGACAGGCGTTTGACGGGCCTAGTGTCTCAACGAAATAATTATAGGTAACAGTGATTGAAACGTACAAAAACAGCTATATACCAGACTATATGATGTATATAATTATTGAAATATTGATAAAAAATAATTTTAACTTTTCAATGTGATTGTAGCTAAATGTTTATTCACACTTTTAACTTATTAATGTTTGTACATATGTTTTTAATTTCATTTTTTTAGAATACCGACTAGTGAATAGAGACATTCTTTTTCTAAAGTAAATTAATAATAATATTGAAGTCAAAATATGTAAAATAGAATAGATTAGCCAATGTGTGAACTGTTGTATATAATAAGAATAGAATAAAATCAATCAAAATATCACTATGAAAATACATATATTTTAGTGATATTTATATATTTAGTAGACGATAGTAATATTATATTATAAAGCAAATAACTTAATAGCAAATCATGTTTGAAAAATGAACGTGTTTATGTATAAAAAGTTTTGAAATATAAATACGGCAAAATCGCCGCCGTGCGAAAGTTAAGATGGCAGGCCTAAAACTTTCATTTTTGAATTTTATTTAAAGCCAAAGTTAATGTATATATATATATAATTATACTAGCGAGACTAATTAAAATATATATGCGATCTTAAATGTTTCAGTACATTACATAAATTTAGTTATTTAATCGATGAATATCAATTAAGTGTAAATTTTTCTCTGTGTGTGCATCTTCAGTATGTGAAATACAATAGGATCATAAGTATTCTCTAGCAATAAGTAGCTCAAGTTTCGAAATAATGTTCATTCATGTAGTTAATCACAATCAAAAATCAAATACGTTTTAATATTAAGCTATTCGGAGATATTTTGATCTGCAAAATTCAATGTCAATATCTGATTGGTTTGCTTTTATTCTTTGTAAATTCAACATGCTTTGTACATTTCATTTGTGTATGAAAATATGCTGAAATTACTCTAAAGTTAGTAAATAAGCTCATTGTAAAACTGGCTGATTTTTGCGAATGAGAGAGATTTTAACGAAAAATTCTTTATCATTTATTGGAACTTTATTCACAACTTATTCAGTCGCAAACGGACAATGGTTGGCGGTGAACATTTTTCTGATGAAATCGTGTGAAATTGAAATAAAACCTCAAATAGATTTATTCAAGAATAGCTTCATTATAACGTTTTATATTCCACTAATACGTTTCACTTAATTTACATTACCTACGTTAAAGTAGAATTCCTACATAAATGTCATAGTTTTATATATCCTAATTTATTTTCATCAGATTTATCATTTTTCCTTGGCTCTTTTAAATAAACAACGGTACTACTTGCCCCTGAACGTTATATTAAGTTTTCGCTGACAAAATATTCTATTCTTTATAAAATTTATATAAAGTGCACGGAATAACGTGAAAAATGACTTGATAATGCAATACAGTTTTTATTCGTCAGTTGACAGCTGTCGCGTTGGCGTATACAAAGATACGTTCTGGCAGATGTTAATTTGGCCATTATCTATACGTATATATATATATTATGTAGATCCGTTCACTAAACAACAGTTTGAATGTATGTGTCATGTAAAAAATAAATTGCACATGTTTCTGTCAAACATGGGTTAAAAAACGTAGAATGTTTCGCCTAATTATATCTCTATATTTAGATTATTTTAGGTGTCTCTGTAAAAATCAGAATAAGCAGTAGGCAAGCATGTAGCAAATTCATCAGATAATGTCGCTCCTTGGTGTATACCCTCCGGCATCCTTATTGTTTGAGAACAGTAGTAGATTGCACAAGATTTGTATAATTTCATCTAACTCCCTGTTTAACTATCATTTTTTAGGATCAGCTATTAGTCAAATCTAAAAACGAAGACGTCAAAATGTAAAAAAAAACGACAAATCAAATAATAGTGATAATCTTTTTATCGTAAAATAGTTTGAGGATTAGTATCCTTTGTATATTTTTAGTAAAACAATCTCTTTCATGATATTGATATAGAAGAAGGTCTTGAAGCCCGTGTACATACTTAGATTTTAGATAAGTAACTCACAAGTGACGTAGATAGTTTAAAATTACTTATAGATATAAATTTAGGTGTAACCATTTCATTTAAACTCGAATAGGGAGATACGATTAAAATATGGGGACAAATAACGCTTCAATAGAAAATGAAATTTAAATTGTAATCGATGTGCTATGTTAAATGTAATAGACCTTTTAGATTTTGATGTGTCAGTGTTGTGTAACTCTGCTACGATGTTTATAAATATATTTAACGTTTACTAATTCAACAATTACTTGCTCAGTTATCGGTATCGTTGTAAGATCTTTGACTGTATCTAAAACCGTTCTTGTATAATTTTCTAAAGTCTTGGTTTTTTAGGATTCACATTTTCATAAATCAACTTAATTTGCTCAATTTAAAACAATACGTCATTTAAACTACTATATTTGAATGACGTATTTTTTAAATTTTGCAAATTAGATAATAAATGCCAAAGTAACAATTTGACTTAATTAAGAAACAGAAACTACACACGTTCTATTGAGTTCAAATAAACAGACGAAAATAATAACAAAATACTAGATTTTAAAGAAAAGATTTCAACTGCGTTTCCAATTCTTTTCCAATTCGGTTTTAACTTGGAAGATAGTTGTGTTCTTCAATAACTATTATAAAACCTATACCAAAAGTTTATAACGGATACAAGGCATCTAACAAGTTACAGAACAAATAAATAACATTAACAAGATTCGAGTACATTTATCTTCAACGATTTTAGAAGAAATGTTATCGAGTTTGTATTACTCTATTGCAATACTTGTTTTACCGCTAGTGAAATAATAACAAATGAAAAAAGAACCATAAAAATTTTCAACAAATGTCAAACTAACTGTCAAGTCAACTGTTAAGTCTACGAATCAGACATTAAAAATGTATAATCAACTGTAAATTACTTGTTTTTTAATATATTTACTTTACCTTTTTTCTTTCATTCTTCTTATTTCTTGGCCTACAATACATCGGTGATAACCTTGATGTTGCTGGTGTCTATGGCGACGTTGACCACGTACCGTCAGTTAGCTCGTCTGCTCGTATGTCAGCTATTGTTATAAAAAAAAGACCTAGGTGCAATATGAAATATACATTAATGTCTTGATTTTTCTAGTCTTCATTTTTTTCTAACATTTAATTCGTTTCTAATCTACTTTGGATTTTTTTATCGGGTGGTCCTAGTTGTTATTTATAAATTTGAGATCGACGATAACAAAGTATTGCTAATAGATGTATTGCGTATGCAACTGTAATTAAACCACACTACCTTTTTACCTAAAAGAACTTTGGGTTTCTTTTAAAAGGGTAATTACTTACAAAAACTTACAAAACGAAGAATTACTTTTAAGACCTAAGAAAGAATATGTTGAAGATATAACTTTAATAATACTGCAGTTTTATTTGAGATAAACACAGTAAATTAATTTCCATTTTAGCCTAGATGACTTGCGACTAGATTTATCGCCATTTCACAGTAAGAAATATTAATAAGGCAACGGATGTAATGAACCCCAGTTAGATCCATGTCAGCAGTGGTTCTGATGTTTTAGACTCCTAATAAATCTAGCCAAATCACAGGTTCCAGAAATTAGTAGGAAATACCAATGTAGCCAATTAAACCTACCATCACTACCTTCTGTTTGCTATGAAGGTATTCGAACGAATATCTCAATTTCGCAAGGATCCCAAATGGTTCCCATTCGACTTCGTAGAGACACTCAACTCATGTGTCTACTCTTTAAGATCTTGTGTGTCCCTTCTTTTCCCATTTACCTTCGCATTCATTGACCTTTGCTCAAAGTCCAGATATATTATCCAGGTCACACCTAAAAATATATATATCATTGAGTTTGATGTTTATTTAGATACATTTACCTCACTGAATCACTTTTCCACTTTTTGGGCCTACTGGATTAGGAGTAAATAGTGCCCTTTTCACACATTTGGTTTTCTGTAATTTTATTGTATACAAAATAAATAATTTTAGAAAAAACTATACTTCTAACTAATTATATGATGACCTAATAACACTTCGAGTATCCTCCTGGTACAGAACGTTTAAGACCGGTCAGAGAAATGCTTAAATGCAGGAGTTTTTTGCTATAAAGAGCGCTGGGCTGAATTTTAAAAAGATACCTGATCTCCGTATGAAGAGGCTATTTCAGCTTTTTAAATACAAAAACTATAGGATCAGTAAAACAGAGCAAACTTGACAGCTTATCGTTTAACTTTCATGATAAGCTTCAAACTTAAATTATAAATGCAAAGTAGTTTAAAGAACATGAAAATTTGTATATTCAAGCGCTAGTTTCCAACAAACTCTAACTGAGGAAATACCGTGCGCGTTTCAGAAGTTCTGACAAAACATTACATAGTTTCGTCCAACATTTTATTCGCAATGTTATTTATAGCTACGCAACAGAGTTATAGTTTTAAAAATTCAGCTTAACTATTGTTACTTAAGTTTGCAAAATTGTTGTTGCAGCGTCTTCATTACATTTATCAGCTTAAAATTTTTATGGGCACTTTCTTTCCGTTTATTTTAAAGTTGTGACTTAGATAGACGCTCAAATTTCAAAATTCTAAATATTTCCATTTAGGTCCAATACTCAAAAGTAAGCCACGAAGCTGCGATTATATTATGTCATGATAAACTCGTAGTCCAACTGTCGATAAAGTTGGGCATTGTCGATGCGGTCGGAACTGTCCACTGAGTGAATGACAATTTATCACTACTTATCTATTAAGGTCCACTATTTTGTCAGGTTGCCTGTCGATTACTTTAACGAGTCCTATCTACTGATAATGAACGGCTTATAGAAGAGGTATAAATTGAAACAATAAGAAAGCATAATTATGCCATTAAGTTTATAGGGTTATTTGTGATGAAATTAATTATTTTACCGTTTATTCATTTGAAGTAGACGATAGTTTTCAATCATCTGATATAGACAACGATTTAAATTAAAATAATTAATGTTGCATTATTAATGAGTGCTACAATAAAAATACTTCTGATGCAGACATACCTTATGAACATGCAATTTTTGTCGAAAAAAGAACTCGATTTTAAAAATTTAATACCTATGAATTTAAATAAGACTATCACAGACAAATAACAGATACATAATTTACTGATTATTGCTTATATAGACAGACTTCGTCAAAATAGCAAATTTTTCTAATTAACCCTCAAAATGCCAGAGATGTTAAAATTACAAAACGTAGATGATGAAATATTTTTCATAGCCTGTTTCCAGAAATAAATTCAAAGTAGTAATAACATTGAAATTATAGAATACAAAAAAGTATTAACAAATAGTACGAGATTATAATAAGAGATCATCAAATTAAATAATTGAAGTTGTATTTTCTATCCAATGAAATTGGCAACATTTGGCAATAAACGATAATATAAATATAATTCTAATTGTCCGTTCTCAAAAGTGCTTTCGGGTTGTTGTAAGCAATTTCAAATTCTAACACAATAACAGCGCTGCGAGCTCTTCTTATAGCACATCGTTGAGCTAGCTTTGTCTAATCTCGACACACAATCGCTTCCTTGGTCCGATTCTGATCACTGAATATAAATATTACAGATATCCTGTATTTTTTACCATCACGAATAAAGTTTTCATTCACTGTGTCTATTGTATGCAGAAGTATGGTAAATTTGTAGAGGTATGTTATAGAAAAAATTTGCTCTACCTGTCAGAAAAAAATCGACCCTAAATATATCTCTAAATAAGTTACTAAATTTGTTAATGGTTCATATTATATTCATGGTTTTTTTACTTCAAAATGTATATCTTTATTATTTTAGAATCATTTCGCCCTTTAGCCGCTAGTGGAGCTAGCATCTAAGTAACTAAGTAGTTTCTAACTCCCATAACTAGAGACTATTGATCGTTCCGGTAAATTAATAACAAGGATACATATTTGCTTAGCAGCGAAAATTAATATTACGAATTTGCATAATTTCCAAATTTTGCATATTAATTTGACTCGAATTTTGCAGTAATTCTAGAGGCAACTTTATCTATAACATGCTATAATATAATTGGATATCATACGATCGCTATAGGTCTGAATGTCTGCGAACTAGCTTCATTGATTTACGAGCTAACGATAAATGTGTTCGCTGCGGACCTGAGTGTTGATTTTTGTCTCAAGTTCTCAGTTCCCAGATTGGTAAAAAACCTCCAATGATATTTGTTGAGAGCAAGCGAGCCTCAACGGCCTCCTTCTATCCAATCCCGACCACACACTGTTAACTCCATCGATCACCCAGTGATTACTTCAGAAAGAAAGCAAACATTTATGCCGTCATAACAAAATTGTAACTTCTGCGGCTACCATTACATTTTGCTATTTATAAATCAATCTAAACATACATATACTTTGACAACCCCACAGCCCAGTTGGTAGTGACCCAGTGTGACTAAGGGTCCCGGGTTCGATTCCCGGTCGAGGCAGACATTTACGTGACAGATAAATGTTTGTTCTCGGGCCGTGGTGATCATGTTTGTGATGTATTATTTGTGTACGTTCATGCCACCCGCAACACAGGGAATCCTAATGCGGAGGTGTGAGTGTGCAAACGTTTCTTTATTCTTTATTACTTATACGTAATATAAAATCTTTGCAAAATATAGTTGCCGTAGCCACCATGCTCTGACGGAAACTGCAGGACTAGACACGTGACATTGCAGCGACAAACGCATACCGTATCAATGTGGTGGACGTGAGCCACACGCTGTTTATTTGGACGCTGTGGCGTTGCAGTGGTGTAGGCTTGGAATATTTTAATACTAATCAATACTAAATCCTAATTAATGTGTGTGACATTCAAATGATGTTTATTAGTGCTGTTATTGCCCATTTATTTATCTAACTAGTTATTTAATCTGCGGCTAAAACATGGAATTTCATACATTGCTGGTTGATAAATTCATTAGCTTCGAAGAGCTGCGAACGTTGCTATAATTTTAGATTAGGCGCTTAGTGATTCGTATTAACTAGGTCATCTGTTTCGTAAATTATGTATAATCCAATTTTGGGTTGTTATTAAATTTATAATAAAGCTTTATAGACTCGTCATAACTATTTTGTTAAGCTTGTATTAATTTTGGAGCTTATATTGGCGTCAACATTTTGTAGTTCAGTGGTAGTTATGAGTTAGATTTTTTTTTATTTGTATCAAATAATCATTGCAAGGTTTGACCAACTGTAACTTAAACTACGTCCCAGATGTCCGAACTGAAATAGAATCTGTAAATGTCTGAGATAAAAACGCAGTTAAAACACGGTTTCGTATTTACAAGTAGAAAATATTTGTATACACCACAACGAATACAAAACACAGAAAACTTAAAAACTTGGGAAAATGCAGGGATAGTCGCATTCAAAACGGACTAAAAAATCCCCGCTCCTTTTGAATTTAAATTTGACTTTTTACTGTATGCGCGCGCTGCCACTAGTGTTGCCATATTGATACTATAAACGTATTAAAATTCACGCTAGCGTCGCCTGCAGAACCATTTCAATAATTATAAACGCTCACTCACTTACTCGCGTCCTTTCAGTAGGATTCTCTATATCAAGGATGGCGTGGACATAACTTTTGATATTGAGTTAGCCTAACCTAGTTTGCTGCTATTTTTTCCCTTTCTTATCGACCTCAAAAACTAGAGCTTTGATGTCGTAGTGAGTTACAGATAGTATTAGTAATGTGATCCTTTGAAAACGAAACTCCAAAGTCATTTAAAGATACTTACTAATTTTAGTAGAAAATTATATATAGGTTTTACACGAATCTTTATATCATTTGGTACTCTGATAGTCGAGCGAGGTTATGGATCAAATCAAATTTATTACAGCACTGGTAGGTTGAACTGAAATGATCTGAGCTCTAAGTGTCGATTGACCTTTGAATCGGAAAGAAAGATTACTTGAAATATCTTGTTTTCAAGTGATCTTTACCTACAAGATTGATTGAATGCTATATTTTGCGATAATGGGCGTGACTAGTTAATATAGTTCTCTTCAATAACTTACGAGATGTCGCATCTGTGTAAGCTACTTTTAGATTACATTGCGTGTGTTTACACGTATGTACGCGTAAATCAAGTTTATTCATTACATTACTAAGGAAAAATACTACAGCTACATTTTAGTTCAAACTTCTCACTGACGGTCAAGACGTTCATTATGTACGTCCTCTGTTTCTACGGCCGGTCTTTGGGATACGGTAATATAATAACCGTTTCGTTTTTGTGTTGTGTAAACTTGGATATGACGTAATACACTTATAACCTTTGGGAATTACTTATAGTAAATAAATTACAAATTCAAATTCAGAATCATTTAATACACTTATGAACGTCATTTTTTTGCTTCTACCACCGTTTCGAAAAGGTGCTTTAACAATGAGGAGAAGAAACAGCGAAAGAAAGTCCTCAGCACATCTTTTAAACAACACTAGGTAATTACATAAATTTAAACCTGTGCGGAACTGGTCTCGACACTATTATTTCCAGACATCCTTGTCATTAATCATATGATCATCTATACTATAATATCGTTTGCCTATAAGTTGTGTTTTAATGCGACACTTAAAAGTTCCAATGGGCAACTCGCGTATACATAAATTAAAATCAATATCAGTTTATTTATTTAAAATACATATATTCAGTATCTGATAAATAAAAAGATAAGTTCAATGCACGATTTTTTGATAATTTCGTTTAACCGGTTTAATCGGTCTTATATTTCGTTCATTTAAGTTCACTAGTGATCTGTTATCACGTACAAAGCTCTTACACGATACTAATAGTTTATGTAGAAAAACCTTATATAATTGAGTGTATTTATATCCTCATAAGATCTATCTGTCGATGTCCGTAAATTAGCCATTTCGCTTAAAATTTTCATGTTTAATAAATAGTTATATACATGTTTTTATTCTGTTTTTGCGTGACGGTCCATACCGATGTTCAGTTGGTGGTTTTACTAGGAATGTGTACATACGGAATTTGAACATAGAAAGCGGGGTACACTGATGTACTCGTATATTAGTATTAAATATCATAAGACACCTTTATTTACAAACAATATGTTTTGCCAGAAGAATGCTAGAAAAAATAAATCGTAGGCCGATTACACGACTGGTCGATTCCGCGCCGACATGTACATTTTTATAACTGCCGTTTACCATCGATCGTTCTTTGGTAATTATAATTATGCTCTGTAAGATTAGCTAGCTAAAAACCAGCCCAATGTTACCTTATCAATGGCTGGAACAAAGACCTTCATTGAAAGAACTGTTTCATATATCCAAAATCAATAAAACAGTCTAAAATCGAATTCAGAATAAAGATATATATATATAATGAAACCTAATCTCTCTTGTGAATTCAATGTCTTCCTCTTAAATAAGTAATTAAGGCTCAAAATCTACGTAGGTACTGAACTAAATTGATTGAATTAGTATTTAGTAAATAGAAAAGTATTAACGTATAAAGAATTTAATGAATTTTAGCTTAGGTTATCGTTTTAGGCGCAATATTGCCAGTTGTTAAAATGGAGGACGAGTTTGAAAGGAGTAATTTTGAAATTGGAACAGAATTGAAATTAAAAAAAAAATGCGATTTAAATTCGGATAATAAAACGATTATTTTTTATATCTATGTATTTATATAAGTGAAAAAGTAAATATGAAATCGTTTGTTTTAAGAATTGTGCAGTTACAAAATGTTCCATTTTAAGACTTCCCTTTCACATAAAACCAACTGTACTATGTTCATGTCATTTGAATAAATTTCTATTAATTCAAGTCAAAGATTAAAAATGACAATGGAAATACCATTTTGAAATTGCTCCTTTTTATTAAATATATTAATTTTGTTACCTGGCAATTTTACGTCTAAACCGCGATATAGCCAGTTTAATTATCTGTCTCTATGTATACCTCGAAAGTAATATTGTAATTGTAAGCCATTTAGATGAAGATTGAACTAGAAAATGGCCACGCATTACTTTAAATTTTTACTTTCAAAACTTTTAACTGGCCTGGATATGTTACAAATCATAGTTTGATGAGCCTTTTTAAAGTTTTCTTTTTATTTTCTGATGGTTTTATCTTGTTTATTTTATCAATCAAATAATTATGCAAGTGTGTTACGTCCTTCACTTTAAAATAACTTTTTACTAGCCTGAGTAATATTACTGATGTAATATGTTGGCGTAAAGTTGGTGTTGTAATGCGCATATGCGAGGTGTAAATGTATTAAAAGTAATAATATATGGTTGTGAATTCTTTAGATATTACAACTAACTTTTAAAAAAATAATTATCATATCCAAATATTTAAATATTATGTTTAATATTTTATGTCTTGCTTATAATTCGGGGCATTTCATGTATTTTACCGAATTTTCACACTAATTATAAATTATATTTGTGATTAATTACGCTAATAATTTATTAAAAACGTAATATGTTTGTTTCGTTACAATCCGTCCAGTTGATTTTGATTTCGATGCGTTTGTTGTAAATTAATATTTTGTTTTATATCTGTTTATGCGTACACTTATCGGGCCCTCCGAGAAAGAGAATTACAATTTAATTTATTGTTTTATATATTTGGTATCTCTTTATCCATCACCAGTATATATTATAGATGTAATCATCATTAATGATTAATGAAATCTTTAATTATCATCTTGAATATGCTTAAACAGTTGCCCTGTTCCCTTCTTAGTTGGCAACGCATTGGTGACCTTTGATGTTGTAGAACACGGTATTGTGTGGTGAAGGAGATTGTCGTCAGGTTGAATCCTATAGTTCTTCAGAACATTTCCCGCTGTATAGTCAAAGAGCATAGGCCCTTGACATGGGCCTACCTGCCAATCGAGAGATTTAAAAAAATTACCATAGCTTGTGTCCACTAGATTTGGTTGAATGGATCCACTTGGCTAGCTGAGCTCCAGGCCCAAATCGGGAGCAGTGTTTAAAGAGCAGAATCCTGAGCTCTGGCATTTTTTTTTAAATCTAATAGAATTAAAATCACAAACCTCAATGGCCGCATAAGCTTGCACCGAAAACAAATTCTTATTTAAATTCTTTAAGTGTACAGGTGCCCATTTATGCGACATACCACAGTGTAAACAATCCATCGTGTAAAATTAATGACGTAATCAAATAACGCGGTCAATCAATTAACTCTCATCAAACCTATTGAAGCTTAATTACCTTTATCAAACTGAAATTGAATTGACAAGTACGGATAGTACTGAAAATTATTGCCATAAATGCAAGTTACTCGTTAGATTGCGTCATATTCTCTAAGAATATTTATATCTGAGAATTGTACTTAGGTTTCTATACAACTCCCAGAGATAACGTTTAAAAGTGAAAAACTACAGCGGAATTGGTAGCGATATTAATTTTAGTAGTGTCGGTAGTATATTTTGTGGTGCGAGGAATCAGAAATAGAATAGGTATGGCAGAAGGGCGGGCGGTTACCATGAACTTGTAATTCATCACAGTGCGTAAGAGCACCATGAACCCGTGACTGACTTCAAATACGCCTGTATACTTCATTTAAGATTGCCTTTGTTCTTTAAATCAATAGTCAATGTAGGAGCAGCCGGCCGGCCCTCTTCACGCTAAATATATACCGCTGCCGATGCCCATCCACAACACCAAAGGCATCACCAAAGCATCGATAAACACTCTTCTTCTCTGGGCACTTCGAAACTGGAACAGTTAAAAACATTTGACGGATGATTCTAGACAATGGGTGGTAGCTACTCAAGGATCGATGAACGCTACCATATTCAAGTACCAATATTTCCTCATCCTTTGCTCAACACTGTGCAAGATAAAAAAGTGAGTTTGTACTCATATATATATGTATGGTCGGTACCCGATTCACTGCAAGTTTACCTATGTTTTTGTATGTTACCCTTCTCGGATGGAATTTTATTGTAAATATTATTCAAAAACTAGAAACGTATGTAAATTTTGTAGATTTCTGTTAACTGCCTTTTGCTACTAACTTCTTAGTATAGAATATATAACAAAACACAGCAATATATCATGTTAAAGTCTTTAATAACGTAAGTAGATCAATGTATAGAATAGATTTTTAAAGGTCTTTGTAAATCTTCTTCTGTTGATCAATTCTTATTCTTAAACTTGAGTATTGTACTTAAAGTATTTCAAGTTGATGCATATATTAAATATTACGGCATTCGTGAAGAAAAACATCGTTAGGGAAATTGCATGCCCACGAGCACTTCCTATTATTTTCCGTGTTTTTAAGGCAAGTGAGGTTTTATAATATGATGGAGTACGGCTCTTCTCCTTCTGATAAGGGGAGACTAAACCCTAGTTATGATGATAATGCCACGTCATTTTATTTAAATAATTCAGTAGATGGCGCAAGCACGGCAAATAGTTTTTTCATATTTAACATATACGTCAGTTTGCGTCGAGCATCAAAAGTTTCAATTTAATTTATTAACATTGCAATATGCTTAATATGTATTGAAGTATTTCATTGTCACTGTAAATATTGCGTAGTTATCTAAATTATTATTTTATGTCGTACCTGAACTGTGATACTTTGTATTAATTATTATCCTGTAACATCATTAACAGTTTATTGTTGTGTTTGAAATAGATTTTATTTAATAAATCGTTAATCACAAATTAATTACATTTTAATTTATTTTTTAGATATATGTTAATGTTCATGTTTAATTGTTTATTAAATATAATATTGTTGCTGTTATATTTTGTCGAAACCAAATCTTTCAAAATCTTCTAATGTGTACTTCGTTGTAAATATTATTTCCGTAGTTTATGATGGAAGTTACAGATCGCATTGAGTAGGATTACTCTCATTATCTTTTAATAGAATCGTTTAAGTTACTTTAAAATGATTGCATGGTGAGATTATAACCTATAGGTATTTTACCAAATAATATAAAGCGTGTAATCAAATGCTTTTTGCAAAATAAACAAAATGTTTCATAATTATGGTTACTGTTTTATTTACTACCCTACTCTCTCTGATTATCTTTAGAATTTCTTACTATCTGTGTATATGACACCCAACAGACGTTTAATACATACAACAATGTCACTGGTATAGGAAATCTATCATTCAATATCCAACCCAATCTTTTCAGTATTCCATCGTATGCAACCCATACTGAGCTCAATCGATCAAGGGGTATTAGAGTCTATAAGAAACACAAAATAACTATTACATTTATTTTGTTACAAAGTCATAATAAATTTAAATTCTGTATCACTGCGAATTATCCAAAACATTCAGAATTTGTGTATAAATCACGTACTAGGAAAGCCGCGCTCCAACTTCCGCTGTTACATCCGAAGTTAAGTCTTAAAACATGATTATTGCACAAGTTTATGAGATATGGGTAAAATATAATCAAATTATAACTGCTTAATTTAACTCGTACATTGTAAGTATAACTTTAAGTTGATAAGATTATCAGTTACTCACGAAATACAACTATACTATACAATAAAGTACAATATACTTTATTTAATTACTTACGAAATAAAACTATACTATTTATGAAATAAAGTACAACATTCTTAATTGCACGTCAAATTAATAGTGTACCTATTACCTACCTGTAGGGATAATTATTCATAAATTTAGATATTAAGACGGCAATAATACATCCATTAATTTGATTTATGATTTAATTGATGAAATATTAAATTTTATTTTATAATTAAACTTTCCCTCTCGCACACATCCTTAAGTTTACTATCTGCAGGTACCCAAGACATCACACTTTAAAACGCATCAATCAACTAAAGTAAATTAATGTTACCAGGCGAATATAAAAATATAACAGACAAATAAAAAAAACTCCAAAAAATATGTTTTTATCTGCATAAAATTGTAACACAAATATTTTTGTTTAAAAAAAATCATCGTACAGGGATCATATCGTCGTATATTCTTCATGACAAAGAATTTTTTGAAACGAGGAACAATAATGTTATAAACTTATGAAATATTTAATACATATTGCCTTGGTCCGATCGTAGGATTAATAATTTCATGAAGTCAATTCTATGATATTTTAAAAAATCGAATAGAAAAAATAATTTGTTGTTAATACCACAAACAAATATTTGCGCAGAAAATAGTTTGTTGGTAATAAAATATATCATTTGCACAAATAAATATATTATTTGCACAGAAAAAAACCGACTTTATTTTAAGAAGGTTATTTTTTGTTTTCATCTCCTATTTTTCACCCTTAGGGGTGATATTTTTTCTTCAATCTCAGTAGGACGAAACGGGAAGTGTAATTTCTTAAACAAAATAGCGGAAATCTAAGTAAAAGCACAACATAACCAAAATTAATTACATATAAATATTAAATGTTATATGAGCTATTGTTATTAAATAATATTATCAAATGACAACTTATCATATCGTGTAATGAGCGATAATTATTCAATGACAAGGCAATTAGTGTTGTGACCTTACGATACAAACTCCTCACGTAAATCCACAGGTAAGTAAATATCGGTCACAATTGCTATTCAGTCCTAAAATAAGTAAGTAATATCTCTCTCTGTTACAACTGCTATATCTCTCTCTGTTATTTACATTGTCGGGTTTTACATTAATTGCCTTATTATTAATTCAGATCAGTTTTTTTTATAACGCGCCATAAAAAATACAACTTCAATTATAATTTCCTTATTTCCTTTCCAAAAAAACAAAGCTGAAACTGATTAGTTTATCGTATTGTCTACAAACGAAGCATTAAAAGTTGCAAAATGTATTTACACGTACGTATGTACCAATGTAAGTTCCAACTTTATTTGTGGGGAAAAAATTGTCTCTACACTTTACGCATAATGCCTAAGGTCCTTTGAGTCATATTTCAAACTGTTATATGGTATTTAAGTCCTGACTCACACAGCTATAAATTTCAGAAAAGAAATTAATCCTTCTCACTATTTCACGGCAAAAGTTTCCTAACGCTCTTACTTCAAGAGGAATAGAGTTCAAATTCCGTTCACCGTTGGAAGAACAGGAACACGCTTAAGGTAGGATTTCTACAACACGACCCTTCAACATTTATCACTCGTCATGATAAGGAATTTGTTTTATCGATAGCTAGAGGCTAAAATTATAAAAATTGCATTATATAAAATTAATATTTTATCAGTTTTCTTGATCATTTCAAAGAGCCAGTTTATTCGTAACTTTTCTCTTATCTAGCGACGCAGTGGTGACTCCTCTGGTTGCAAATACTAAATAAATACGAGCAGCATTAAAAAACTACCATCGAATGTCCAGGTTATTTGCTTACTAATATTATCATAAACCCTGCCCCCATACTGAGATTCACTGCACTCCGAGAGCATGGATATAAACAAATAAATAATTACAAACATTATTCCATCTTTAACATTATAAATTATCATTATTATTCATAATTTTTCTGTCGTAATTTTGTGTAACTATTTTATTAATGTAAATTCATTGTCTTAAAAATATGGTGTCAAAAATTCAAAAGTATAATAATATCACTTTAAATAACTTAAGAATTGTCATTTTAAATAAAAGAAATATATTTTTATATTATGAGTGATAAATTTTTCACTTAACAGATAATCTTTACTAATTTTATAAGGAGAGATTGCGATTTCTATGAATTTGTGTATATGTATAAAGTAATATCCGGAACCATGGCCCCCAAAAAATTATTTTACTAAATCCACTAAATATCTCATAAACTAAGACAACTGTTTGAAAACCATACAGTTTTTAACAACAGATAGACTGAATCGCAATAAAGGTTTAATCATATAACAGTAGGAAAAACTTATAAAACTCCTGATAAAACCGACGGTTCGATTACTATTTGTAAATGTAAAAAGCGGGTTTTTTAACAATAAAATCGTTGTATTTTGTAAATAATTTTTATATATAAATATATTAATAAGTCTTACTATTATTTATGCGTTATAAATATTTTGCGTGGTTTAGCGACAACACCTCTACTATGATTACCTCTGTACACCTACTATTATCTTCAATAAATAATTTTAATTTGAAAAACTAACAATTTTCGAGAACAATCATGTATTAAGCAGACCTAACGAAGCTAAGATTCAAACGTCGTATAAATTTAGGATTCATGCGATAGGACATCAAAATTCGTTGTTGTTGCAGCTAATTTCAATGCCTCAATGAGTAAAATCACTTTGCTCTTGTGAGACATACACAAATTGTCTTCTCACAATCAGACAATACAAGACTGCTGCAAAATTCGCTTATCATTCGAAATGAGTACAACAAATACATAGAAGTTAACTGATGCAAAACAAGTGTTAGTTTCCTTAATTTTCGGTGTAATCAGAAATTCCGACGGTTTTAAATAAATATATTACGGGTTTTTTTTCTTTTTATTTGATATTAACGTTAAATAGACCTAAAACTTAGGTTTTAGGCTGAGACATATTGAGCCCTGCGAACTCTAAAGAAATAAAACTAAACTCAGTCAATCAGACAAATGCAAAATGTATTATCATACATTAAACCAATCAATATTTCAATATATTTTTGTTTTGCTTGCTTTTAAATAAAAATATATTCTCGTTACGCCCATAATACAATTATAAAACTGTTCCCTTGTTAACTAACCGCTTATATGTTTCTGTCAGCCAAGTTCTTGTGCTGATTTGGATGGATCCGGTCATAAATCAACTTGGATTTGCATATGAATACCCTCAAAATCATATCTGACTGAGACTTGTATTTATCTAATTTTCATCTGAATGAAATGTTTGAGGATCATTTTAACGAAACTGAATTTAAGGAGAACGATGTCTTCAGAGAAATGACAATCTTGAAAATAAGCCTGTCGGTCTATGAGTGTCTGCCGTTTTGTTTGATATAATAATATGTGAATAATGCCTTTTAATATCCTCAGAAGTGGATTTATCATTGAGTTTATTATCAAGTCTATTTTAGCCATAATTATTTCTTTTAGATATCCTACCTTCCCTACATGGAAAAAGAAACATTATACTATTTCTATTACATTTATTTTTCTTTTGGTTAGTTACAACGACTTTTCATATGCTGAGACGTCTCTATTAATGTTTTGTTTTGATATCTCAATCACCATTTTACAGATCATTACATTTACCTCATATATTTTAACAGTAATTAATAAATTGCGTAATTGTTGTAATTTTCAAAATTAACAAGAACGTATTCGACACTATGAGTATGACGTAGAGAGGTCTTATTAAAATAGTCACTACGAGAAAAAAATAACAACCATAATGTTTTAAAATGACACAAATATTTGGACTAACTGAGAACGTTTTTAAATTGACAACTCCTATTCACGTGTTATGACGTAAATATATTTAACACGAAATAACCTAAATATTAATATGTGAGGAAAGAACTTTTTACCTCTATACTCCTCTGTGTTAACCAATAGTATTCGTCGTTAGCCGACTTCAAAAAAGGGGGAGGTTCTCAATTCGTTTGTATTTTTTTATAGTACACTGAACCTCGTCGTTTATTAAACGATTTGGAAAAGTTGTTTTTTCGTTTGACAGGATATACTTCCCGTTTCTTAAATGTGAAAAAAATACTACTCCGGGTGAAAAATAGGAGATGAAACCAAGAAATTCTTCTACAAATTGATGTCTTTGTTTTGTTAAAGTTTTTTTTCGTTTGGTACATATTAATAAGTTTTAATGTTATTTAGTAACAAAATATTTAGCCAATTACTATGACCTAATTTCGATTATAAGACAAACAATAGTAGGTATAAATTTGTAATGTCAATGTGGCTGGTTAAAATAATGTACTTTAAAAGCTGTAACTGATTTTATGTGATTTAATAAACAAAATAATTATATAATGTGTAATGCGTGTTATGACATGTAATATTCATTCATATTCTTTAGAACGACAAATTAGCGTGCACACAGATTAAAGATGAATTTACTTAATACTAGATTTTGAACTAACTTAATAATTGATAATTTGATTACTTTACTTATTTTGATTGATTATTTTACTTTCTTTATGTCAATGTTCCAAATCTTAGTGTCCGCCATTTTGTGAACGTCAACTTGTAATTATTTTAAAGACTAAACTACATTTCTTCCCTTTAGACTTTAATTACCGCAAATTTTAATAAAGCTCTCTTAATCTGCACAGTAAATATACTGCATACAAGTAAGCAGAGTAATTGCTTATATGAAATCTGCAAGTACAATATTATGTACGTGGTGAAGAGTGTCAATCTGTACCTTCTTTGGTTAATTACATGTATCCACAATCATTAATTTTTTATAATTGTATGTACAAAAATTGAATTATTTATCCAGCTCACACATGGTAAATAAATAATAATGAAGTGTTAATAATTTCTTGGAATGTAACGCCTAATACTACGAGTATTAACCAACAAATTTCGTTCTTGTAAACAAAAAATTCAACCCGCGCACTTCACTTGTTTATTTGTGTAATATTGAAATAAAAACATAACTTTCTCAAAACCTTTGATGAGATGCTTTTTAATAGATCGTAATGTTGGTGGAGAAAAATTACTTATCCCGAGAGTGTGAAGTTTATCAAGAGGAAGTGATTTATTTATATGCGGACGACATTGGCCAGTATCACCCCGGCTGGCCGCGTTCCAAGCCATTACATGCACCAGGCATCTGCATCAAGAGTTCCGGTTTATCTGATATAAAACGTCTTTAGAATATTGTTTACTAACTAAAATTACGTATATCTAATAATGTAGTATTATAAATTCAAATTCAGATTCAGATTCAAATTCAAAATCATTTAATCTTATAGGTACTCTGTAAATACACTTGTGAACACCATATCTTGCTTCTATCACTGTTTCGAAAAGGTGCTTTAACAATGAGGAGAAGAAACGGCGAAAGAAACTCCTCAGCACATCTTTTAAACAACACATTGTAATTACAAAAGTTTTAACGGAACTGGTTTCGACACTATTATTCCCAAGCATCCTTGTCACTAATGTATTCATCTATACTATAATATACCTTGCCTATAAGTTGTGTTTTAATGCGATGCCTAAAAGTTCCAATGGGTAACTCGTGTATCAACTTAGGAATCTTATTGTAAAAACGAACTCCAAGCCCCATAAAGGAACGCTGAACATTTTGAAGATGATATGAAGATGTAACAAAGTTATGCCTATTTCTTGTTTCATTATTGTGTGTATCATTTCTCTGGTATTTTTATTTTATTTAATAAATACTAAATTAAATCGTATTTTTTTAATAAATACTAAATTACTTTATACTGACTGGCTACGGTGAGTACACCTATTTCGTTAAATTTTTCTCTTAACGATCCAAGCGGCTTTAATCTGTTTATAGCTCCGATTGCTATTTTCTGTAATATAAATATTGAATCAATTGAAAAAACACTGTTTACATAGTCAAAATTTAATTTATTTTTTAGTCTTAAACATTAGAGATGAAAGAATATATAGAGATGATTGCATAGAGTACAAATGAAATACGGCAAATCTTTAATATAAACTAGAAAATGGATCGGACCTAGAATAGAGCCTTGTGGGATACCCATTACGATTTATGATCCCCATGATTTGGTATCATTTACACTAACACATTAAACCCTACCTTTAAAATAGGATGCAATCAAATTGAGAGCATTGTACTTGACGCCGTAGTGACAAAGCTTAAGAACTAATGATTCGTGCTCAACACAATCAAATGCTTTGGACAAATCGCAAAAAACACCTATAGCATTCTGTGATGCCTCCCAGGCCTCAAATAAGTGTTTAAGAAACTTAGCACCTGCATCAGTTGTACTACGACCTTTAGTGAAGCCCTATTGATCATGGTGAAACAAGTTATTTCCGTTGAAATGTTCAAGCATTTGATTTAGTAAAATGTTTTCAAAAACTTTATTAAGTGTTGCTGTTGGTTGGTGGTGCATATGAGTTTAAACCAGCTTAAATTATAATTAAATTGATAACATAAGCTGCAGACGGAGAAAGGGAAATCAATTCATATCCAAATTATTGATTTATATAACCAAAAAAATCGTGTACAATGGGTGGTAGGTTTCAATAGAGGTATACCATCTCACCAATCTTCGTGTGTCACTTATTCTGTGGGCAAACAATGGTTATAAAATATTATTATTATAAAAATAAATATGTGAGTGCAGGAGGTTCTCCTTGATGATTAGTTCCAGATCCAGGCCTCTCACATAGCCTTCGAACTCCACAATTTATAATAGGTGACGAAGGACGGTTGTCCATTTCAAATGAAACGTAAACTTTGTAGTCGATAATAATGTAGTGCTACAGAGTAGTTTCTGACAACAATAGGTAAGAGCTATGTAGCAATAATTCTACCGTGTGCCTCTTCTGAGCGACCAGTGTAGAATGAGCTCCGCACATTTTTTTTTTGCGCCCAGAAGATGGAAAATGGGCTACCCTCCGGAAAAGCGCGGGAGGGGGGTGGTGAATGCTCATAGAATACCAGCGCAGCCGGCTGCGCTGGTTATGTGGGACTCCCGAGAAACCTAGGGGCCTACCCACTAAACACCACCCGAGTTGGCTTTAGCCTTGTGGCCTCTAAGCCTTCATCGGAAGCGACCCATCCTTAGGGAAGGAAAGGGTGCTAGCGGCACTCCCGAGGGAGCATACGCTTGTTGTAACACTGAAGGTGTTGTCGAATGGAGAGACTATGTGGCATCTTAAGGATGCTACTAACTGTTATGATTTCAGCTTTGGCTGTGGGCTGCCAGTCGGCAGTCCAAGTCAGCAGATATCTTGTCAGGGGGATCTGTGAGGGCGTTCCTTGGCCTCCGGATTTGGTGACCTGTAAGACTAGGGGCGGTGTAATCCGCTGCCTGTCTGATTAATGGATTTGAATGTTCCTCTGAGGATTTAAAAAATGCAGTGCAATAGTCTTTAAAAGATTTTTGAATTGTGGGGAGCGTAGTGTAGGTCGGCGTTCCTCAGGCACCGGTGAGCGTTGTTTGCGATCCTGCAAAAAAGGTTCTGGACTATTTGCATAGGATAGAGGACTCGGGGATCGACATCACAGGTTTTTTGCTATATTTACATAAATCATTCTCTTGATTATTTACAACATGTTAAACAAAGTAATATCATGCTAATTCTAGTAACTTCTCTATATTTCGCTTCGTCTAAATTTAACCTTATTGGATGGGATTCTTTATATTAACATATCATTTTTATTTGTAAACTGATTGAAATAAAACAAAACGTTATAAGGTACTAAAGAAAACAATAAAAATAATACTTATTGGTTTTAATTAATTATTTGCTGTAAATCGCTATAACTTATTGCCCTCGAAAATGAACTAACCAACAAATTTTGTAAATATAGATTCGTCATTAACAAGATGTCACTGATTTCGTAGAATGAAATAGTTGCCCTTAAAATATCTACAGTAAACTTTGTGAGGAACCCTAGCTGTCTGGTTCATCATTCGAATCCATTTTTCTTTTTGAACTGCATTTACAGGAAACTTGCGCGACTTGTTACGCGAGTTGCCCATTGGAACTTTTAAGCGTCGCATTAAAACACAACTTATAGGCGAAGGATATTATAGTATAGATGAATGAATGACAAAGATGCCTGGACAAAATTAGTGTCGAAACCAGTTCCGCATAGGTTTAAACTTTTGTAATTACCATATGTTGTTTCAAAGATGTTCTGAAGAGTTTCTTTCGCCGTTTCTTCTCTTCATTGTTAAAGCACCTTTTCGAAACGGTGGTAGAAGCAAAAAATGACATTCATAAGTGTATTTACTGAATACCTATATGATTAAATGATTTTGAATTTTGAATTTTTTTGAATCTTGAAGTGTAAAATTAGTCAATAAATATGATAAGACATTCGTCGGATATTGTCATATCATAATAATAACAGAGATGAAATTCTCAAAATTTTATCAATCTATGGAGCTAATATACTATTAAAAAGCCAAAGATGCACTTTTATAACAGTCTAATCTATTTCTATCCAATGTGTTTACAAGCTGTAACGGAAACTAAAAAGGCAAAATATGAACAAACCTAGGTAAAAAACCTATTTAAAAATTATTCACTTAACGATGGATTTTGTGCAAGCCCTGTACGAAACAGTGTCATTTTCACGTACACAATATCTTTTTATCTTACACATTTTTATAAAAAATAAGTTTTTATTCATAAAACGGAGTATCTACTGCATGTTATTAATCTTAATTCATATAATTTTAAGATCAACTTCTATGAAAATGAGCATCACGAAAGTAGTATTGAACTATTGGTACTTACTTGTGGATTGTCTATTTGTTAGGGTTATTGTTATAAGTAACTATGCAGTCTAACAGAGAACATGACATCCTCATATTTACTGTTTTTTGTCCGATAAAATAACGTAAGATTGAAAAGAAATAAATTAAACAACGAATAGGAATTTTTTGACAGGAAACTAGTGGAGAGTAAATAGCTTAAAAACAGTCCTACGACCAATTCTCTTGCATCTCTTTCCCACAAGTAGGTTTTTCCTTAAAGCCCGAAATCTCACTCGTACACTGTATTCCTCTATTATGCTAGTATATTAACTTTATGGACTTTAGTAAGCTAAAGTCGATTATTAATTATAATTTAGGTCGTATCTGATTTTTGTAAGGAAATTAAATCAATAGGTTTTACTCCCATAACGTGAAGCTCCCCATCAAAATATTTTTTTTTACTTTCCAGTAACGTAAATATCTACTTTAAAGTCAATCGATGGAAAGTGTCGTACACAAAGTGATATTATTTTTATATATATATTTTGCATATCACATTATTTGCGAAGTTTGTTCGTTATAATGTTACGTATACACGCAGAGCGACGATAAATCGGCCCTTGAAGAAACTTACACTAATCTCACGAGCATACGATTAAAGGATAACGGACCCCAGTTCAAGGGGTTTAATTAAACGGTCCTCGGCGAAGTAATATGTAGTTCGATTAAAACATAAACTGCCGCTTTGATATTACTTTGACTTGAATCCCTCACAGTTCATAGGATATATGTTCAAAAGTTAAATTTCAAATATAAAAAAATAGTAGAATAGAACTGAATAAAAAATATTCATAAAAAACATAACCATTTATATTCAATAAAGTCCACGAAAACTAATCCTTTTCCTTTATCTCCTTCAGTACTTGGCTTAATGGCGAAGGATAATCTTCAGAACCACAACATACATTTGAAAAAATATTTTACCATTCGAGCACATTATTCCGAATATATGTACTACGTGTGTATGTCACTAAACCCCTACAATTGGGTATAGGTTAGATTCACAATCAGATCTAGAAGTAGGTGACGTGGAGATTCGGCTTTCGGGAATTTTGTTTCCGGACAGGAAGTCTATAGGGTCCGCTATTACTTAATAGTAATTAATTGTTCAACCCGAACGAAGTCCGGGAGGGCCGTTAGTTTGTAAATAAAAACATGGAATATATATCCCGTTAGTTTCAAAATGTTATTGTTATTGAAAATTACAGTCATTTCCAAATTCAAATTAATTTGTATAACTTTAATTTACTATGATACAATTATCCAAATAATAATTACAGGTACAGCTCTTACACTTTGACATTCATCATCATCATCATCACTACAACTCAGAACTGTCCCACTGGTGGGCTTGAGTGTTCTCTCACAATGATGGTTAAGGCTATAGTCCGACACGCTAGATTGAAGTGCGGGTTGGCACGTTACACATCGTTGAGAACCTTACGAAAACTCGGGTTTTCCCCCGGTCAGTTGAGGGACTCGGTTATTGAATAATGACATTTTAAAACTCAATGTTAAAATAATATTTTAATACCAAGGACATTGGCAAAATAAAAATTAAGTAATTTAGAGTTTGAAAATTGAAACAACTAAATTAACGACATTGAATTTATAGCTTGTTATTAAATATTTATATTGGATGTTTGTATTGAAATTGGTTAGATTTGTATTTGTACTGTAATTTAATCTCAAATTTGCATGCCATAATTCTAGCAGTATAAAGAATTTTAATATATCTTTTGTAACCTATTCAAAGCAAATAAAGTTTATCTTATCTTTAGCATTAGTTAATTCATATGTTAATGAAGTAACCAGTATTTTCTAATAATATTGGTAGTGCATTATCGGTATAGCATTTTTTTCACACAATTCACGTCTGGAAATTCTAGGTTAAGTTAGATTAGGTTTTGGCCAGGCTTTGGTTGTTGCATTGGAAAAATTCAACGAAGCTTTTTGGTACTACTACGTAAGCACGTTACTATTAAGGGATTATTAACGCAATCTTTACTAATAATAAAATTACACCGGGTTGAATTTGTAGAATTAATGAATATTTATTTGACTTTAATACAGGTATGATTTGTTACCCATAAAGAGGCTAATATATTTAATTATTCTGTCCATATGGCTATTTCTGTGAAATACGCAAAAAATACGGTACTATTTTAATGATGATTTGCATATTTGAATCTCGTATTATTATGAAAAAGACTTCTCATCCCGGGAATTGGATCTATTCTCCGGGACAGTAAAAAGCTATTAGGGACATGGTGTCGAGTTGATGGTAAACAGTTACAACGATGACCGCGACACCAATACATCCATTTCGTCTGCGCTTTTTGATCTTTGGATGAGTCTCAAATTAATATATTTCAAAAGTTACATATAGTTTTCAAATGTTATTGCTAAAATCACCCAAGACGTTGTTTAAGTTTAACAAAATATCCGTACAAAATGTCTTTTATTTTTGGGATGAAGTCAATTTTCCACAACATAAATTATTGATATACTAGTTATTATTATATGAAATTGTATTTTTTTGTATACTTGTAAAGCTGTCAAACGAGCAGACAAATCACCTGATGGTAAGTGGTCACCGTCGCCCATGGACGTCAGTAACACCAAAGACATCTCTAATGCGTTGTCGGCCAAGAAAGAAGAACCAAGAAAGTACTGGTTCCCGAACCCCCAGCCGGAACACGACGAGTCGTTTGGCGGCTGACTCAAGCCGGAGGGTGGTAGCTAGCCAGGCAGGCTTCACTGAAAGATAACACCAGTAATAATATTAATAAGTTAACAATAATATTGATATAAAATGACATTTAAATAGATGCAGTGAAGTACGCGTGATGATAGGTATGTCACGGTACGGAAAGGCAAACGGAAAGAAAACGAATCTAGAAAAGTGTTTTAAGCTTTAATAGGTATTAATAAAACAATTTTATGGCATCAATCTCTTTCATCTGCGCGGCCAATCTGTAGCTCCACCGCTCCGTATTTCGGAATTCGAAATACTGGCTGTCACTGAAGTCATCTAGACGAGAGTTGTCACTGCGTGAAATCTGGCAATTACAAGTTCAGTTGAATTTCGCGGGATTGAGGTCGGTCATCCTGATTACTGCGTCGTACTGCGGGATCGTTCGGCACAGCTTCGCATGAATAACATGAAACATGCATATCTTTTATGTAAAATATAGTAGTTGTGATAATAAAAAAGTAGAGTTCTAATTGAATTCACGTACATCTTCTACGGTTTTCATTTTCTAAATATATCTAGATTTTTTTCTCGTTTCCTGTACAAATTTACTGTGTATGAATTTTTAATACGGGTTCAAAAATGAAGTGTACGATGACGAATGACTTCATTAATATGGACGAAGGTTTGGCCTATTACAATTGTTAAAGTAACAGACATAACTTGTGAGAGTATTGTGAGAAAATGACTCTAGTTTGATAATGACATTTATTTGTGTGTGTTGTATTAATGAAAAGTAAAACGCTCGACTATACGACGAATACATCATGTATATGTTATTATATTTTAACTTTTTCCATCCAGGGGAGACGGATGATAACTGTAAGGGTTCCCTTTTTTCATGTGATATGCGAAATCCTATATATATAACCATATAAATTTCGCTCGCTTCAGCGTGGAAAAATTAGTTGGATAAATTACCACTACTAACAATAATGGAAATATTGATCGCGAGCCTTATTTAAGACGCAATTCGTAAATCGAATTTTGGGAAAGGTCAAGGTGTGGAAAAAATTGCATCCTGATAAAACTAAGGAATCTCGAGAGAGCAACGAAAGTCAATGTTACAAGTCGCAACGTAGGTTCATCGAAATATGTGTACACAATTTACGAGGAATAAATGTTACCAAGTATCACATAGTTCAAAGATATGTTTCTCTGTAAACAAAAATATATTTGATTTATAACTTTATACTATCGTTTGTACATTTTACATTAAATAAAAAACTTATATTACAATGAATAAATTACATAACTCACCTGTAAACAAAAAAACGATATTTAACGTTTCATTATCATCAGCCAGAAGACGTCCACTGCTGTACATAGCCTCCGCCACAGAACGCCATTTAGACCGGCTACTCGGCTCCCTCATCCAGCGGTTCCCTGCAATTCTGACCTGGTCGTCGGTCCATCTAGAGGGGAGGGAGTCGCACGCTACGCCTATTTAAAGTTTATTCTCTTCTAATTACTTATATTACACAATAGTAACTAAATAGAACCTTTTCTATTCGACGCCATTGATGTCATTGATCTTTTTCTTTCGTGTTCAGATCGGGACGTCAAATAATTCAAAAAATTAAAAAGAAAATACATTTTCTTTACCTATGTACATACATTAAACATGATTGAAACTCCAATACTTTTACTGCAGATTACTGCAACCATAATAATCTAGGTTAATTCTAACAAGACCGAATCTGTAAATGAAATAATTTTGAATATTTTAATGAAAGTAGTCTTTCTTATCAACATACAGTTGAAAACATTTTTCGGACTTTTTTCTGTTTGTGAATGTCTGACCACGTATCACCCTAAAACTACTGGAACGGATGAGTGATATATGTATAAAACTTATATAATGCGTACCTAGGATACTTTCGATCCCGTGAAATGGATCTGTTCCTGCGGGATAGGAAATAAAAGATAATATGGACATTGTATTAAGGGGCAGTAAATAAAATTTTCTCTAGCTGGCTGCAGGTATTATATATAATAAATAATCATGTTTTTATTTTATAGAACTAGAAAAAAACATCCATAAAACAATGCGGGTGCTTTTTCTAAACGGAGGTTTTTTGCACCGAAGCGAGGCAGGCAGTAGCCACTAAGTTTAGTATGTACCTATGTAATTAAAAAGTTTATAGCAGTACACTTCTTGAACGGCAATCACATATTATTATCATCAGGAGGCCAGGCCCACCTGGTCATCTGTTGGCTATTTACATAAAAGCCAGGGTAAAGGTAAACATAAAATGAGAGGTTCCCCGATTATAAAAGCCCCGTGCCCTGGAGTGGACCAGTAATTTTAATGTAAAACATTAAGTTTAATTAAGCTGTTTTACCAAGGCCGGAACCTTTTGCCGGATTTACCTTTGCCGTGAACTAAAGTGTTATTTGTCGAAAAACCAATTGGAAATTAGCATGTGTACGTTCTATTCATCTCATTATATTCTGACAAAGTGTATGTGCGTGCATCAGGGATATTATGGAGATCCGTAACCGTAACCAAAACTATCGGATGTCCGAAAAATAAATATATCCGAAACCGTAACTGAATCCGAAAAAAGTTTCAGATAATTTCGGATAGAGACAAAGTCTAAATAAAGCACGTTATGACTGGTATACGCTGACCGAGCCGATACATCAGCCGAGTCGTTCTCCTAATACACACTTTATTATTTAATTTGTTTCTTTTGTGATAATAATATCACATAAAATCTAGAAACTAAGTCAAACTTTGTACATTATACATTTTTTCCAAGGCATAAATCATGTAATATCCGTATGCGAAAGTATCCGAAACAATCGGATAATCAGAAATAATTTCATATCCATAATCGTAATTGAAACCGGTAAAATATTATTCTTATATCCGTAGGGAGGTTTCATGCATGTATCGAAATATATATCATCATACATCGTGCTTGCGGATTGTTGCAAAGTAAATTAATACTAATTTAATAACAATGAATTTCCGCAAAGTAACGCCTGATACTATCAACTATAGCAAGGTAGTAAATAAAAACTACCTGAGACACTTCAAGCCAATCTCGCCAGTATGCCTTCTGGTAAAGGGGCGAATATGGGCGTGTTTACCTGACCCGCTATTGTTATGTCGATTTCCTGGTATTATTATTGACTTTCTACGAAAGGCGTAGAAAAGTCTAAAAGGCCCGGAAAACGATATAAATAGCGGGCAGGGTCGCCCGAATCGGTTCCTGAATACGAAAGCGTAGAGTTCTCTGCCTACGAAGCGAAATCGACCTGCGATCTACGAGTGCGACTGTGACTGTGGAAGTAAAATAAAGTCTCTGCGGAACTACTAAGGCATTTCACGAACCCGCGGATCCTGGCACGTAACAATATTATCAGTTTCATAATCCGCTTTGCTTTGAAACATGGTACCCTAAACGACACATCGTATTATATGGGACTAAGCCGGATTATACATCGTTCCTGCTCGAATGTAATATTATCTAGTTCAAAATATAGTTTTAAGGCGATTCGACAAAACTGAATTTTGCACTTCTCTTGAAAGGATTGAATGAATTGATGCTCACCAGAGAAGGCCCGTATACAGAATGTTTTTCAGATTTTCTTAGTATCAGACCACCAGAAGCGCAACATATTGATATGTGGTCTACGTATCGGCAATACCATGGTTTTACTAATAAGTAACCATGTTCTTTAAGAGGAGAGCGAATAATTGGCTTTTATAAATTAATGCGCACAATGTCACCTTCATTACCACTTAACATGAGGTGGGATTGTTGTCAAGTATTAGCTTATTTTATGAGAAAAAAAAAGACGGGTAGAAGAAGAAAACGATGACAACACTTCTGTACAGGTTGTGGAACTCTGCAACTAAAACGCTTTACAAACATTTCACGGTTGAGTCTAAAAGAAGGATGGTAGCTATCCAAGAGGGTAAAAGACCTTAAAATCTATCTCTTATCTTCGGGATTAAGCTAGCAGGTACCGAGCCTACCGACTTTTAACCCTGTTCGACTGCGTGCAACGTAGGTTGGATTTCAAAGATGTAAGATGTCGCAAATACGAAATTATCAGACGAGCAATAATCTATCAATACAATGAGGAACAAGGTATTTATTACCTTGTAATCGTTACTGCATCTTCGAATTCACCGCGAGAAAAAAAAAGTGACGTTGCAACTGGCGTATAAATTATAAATAACAACAGACTTGAAACATATACAACATAAACAGATAACTAATTGGTATTTACATCTAGGTTTAGGTAAACAGAAACTGAAATAATTTCCACAATACAAATGTTAGATCTCTTTGGACGGAGGAGTGTAAGCGGCTCTATACCCATTTCCAATAAAACATACCTTCGCTGCTCGCCGTGGGTTTCACATAATAGCGCAAAATCCCTTTTCTTAGAGGACACTGGGCTCTGAATCAACAAATTTAACCGACCATAAGTCTCTTTACCTGTTTAGCTACCACCCTCCTGGTAGAATCAACAGTGAAATATTTTGATCGAATATCGAAGACCTATTATAAAATAAGCACATGCCGCCAAACAGTCGGTCTTTCTTATCTTTCTTTAGAGTTATGAAAGTCCAAAAGCCGTGATGATTTCCCAGCATGTAGAATATCTTCCTGTTTATTTACTATTGGCCTAAAAAGTCTTATTTTCCGTAAATTTTGGCCACTAAACCCTCTAGCAATCTGCACCGGAATAAAGTAATACTAGGTTTTCAATTACCAAGTAAATTAATTAATTATAAATGCCTTACTGTTGCCCACTAACCACATCAAACTGAACGCCCACAGAAACTGTTGAGCGCATATGCCAAGACTCCAAGATCTCTTATGAACGCACCGTTAATTATTAAAGAGTCTACTTCCTTTAATTCAATTTGTTAATTCCTTGTGTTTATTGTTTTCCATTTGTATCCATTCAATTTGTTAGTTTACTTAACACAACAATTGCTACAAGACAAGTCTACGATCACTTTAACACAAAATTACAAATTCAAAACAATTTTTTTATGTTACCTTTGATATCAACGAAATTATCAACCTGCCGAGCGTGGGGTCCCAGGTTCGATTCCCGGCCGGGGCAGATATTTATGTGACAGATAAATGTTTGTTCTCGGGTCGTGGGTGTTTGTGATGTGATAATTGTGTATGTCCATGCCACCCGCAACACAGGGAATTCTAGTGAGGGGGTGTGAGTGTGTGAACGTTTATTTATTTTTATTTTATATTTTATTAATTTAGAGTTAATTTATTTCAAGCATGTGTTCTCGGGTGTTAATCATTTGCGTATTTTACTGTTTGATGTTTTTTGCGTCGTGTTCGTTTCGGAGAAGAGTTTTAGCGTTTTAACATTAACATTAACATAGAAATCTACGAAAAATAAGTCTCTCTTTGTCATTGAAAGGCGATAATGTGAGACTGTTCTAAAACTGTGCAGCCATATTGTAATTATTTTGTATCATATAGCTACCCAGTTGGATTAATACTTGTATGGAAGGAAATTGAAATTAAAAATGAAAAATAAAAAAAATTAAAAAAATTTAAATTAATTGTATAGAAAATTTCAAATTCTTAACAATATAAGTCTTCTAATATCAAAAGATGTGAACCAGTGTTACACATTGGTAATAGTATTAAAGCAATCTATAAAGTCAAACTGGATAATTTAAATTTAACTAAATTTATTTTAAGTGAATAGCTGGCAAGCAGTATTCAAAAGAGCAGACAGTAAATGAGTGACAGGTGAGTTATCACCGCCGTTAATGCGAAGCAAGGGACCTCATCGACGTGTTTCTGACCAAGTGGGAAGCAATGAATCATCTCCAAAATTGACATAAATTTTGAAATCGAAACATGTTCAATCATTGTAGTTTTTTTTATATAAAATAAGTTAAGTATTAACAACTTTTTCAACTGATGGTTAATAGTGTTGAAATCTAAGATGTTGAATGCACTGACTTATAAAAGCCTATTCACTCTCCTCTTAAAGACACTCACATCGTAGATGATTTTATATATGAATAAAATATCTAGCCAGGTAGTGAAGGCAGCCTTGGGTTTTACGTCAATGATTATCCAGGAAGGTCCAACAAGCATGTATTGGACTTGAGATTGGACGGAGATCATGGTATCGGATGCCATGAACGATATGCCTTGATATATAGGCAGAGAGGCGATGTCGTCATAATACAAACAAGTTCTTCAACCATTAACTTTTATAGTATTTTGACTAATGATGAATTACACTGAAATAAAATAAGACTCAATAATATCACGATAACAGCGTGTGCACTGTTTGTCGTACGCCGCCTTATACAGGATGTCTAGGCAGTGGGGGAGGGTATACCCGTTCCAGGTGCTGCTTACAAACACAACAGGGCAGTACCGACATATACATTAATTATACACCAAGTAGGTATGACTTGGTGTCAAGGTGTCAAATAGTAATTGACTCTCCCGCACGAGAATTCTATACGCATCCTTTGTGTATGTATTTTTATTGTTATTCAAACAAAACAATATAAGAGATACTGCGTTTCTGAGAGTTCTCGATCATCTCGAGGATGAGTGAAATCTGCCATTCCGCTGCTGTAAAACCTTTTAACTGGGATACGAGTCTCAAACGAAATTTTGCAACAATTATCGGTGGTTGAAACTTTGACATGACCAAAAATATGATAGATCGTAACTTGCTGGTCTAAGCTGGTTACGGCTTGAAAAGAGGGTTGAATTTATCTTTCGAATATGACGCACTTAATTGAGACTATTTCTCACGAATGTTGGGACCCGGTAATTCTCGCAACGGAAGCGTTCATAAACGACTTGCATTACAATTCTAGGTGATATTCGCATTGACAATTTCATATATCTAGTTAAGCTACGTTGAAATTGTGGAATTTTTCTTGTCAATGAAAAATCGGAATATTTATTTTTATTTTAAAATGCATATATTAAAAAGAATACAGGTAAATAAACCATATTTCCTAAACAACAAAAATTTCAAAAACTCAACAATATAAGTCCTCAAACAGGATACCGATGTCAAACACAACTACAGTACTATTTTATGCGTGGTGTATCAACCTTTATTTAACATTGTGAAATTAGACCTAAGAGAGCAATTGGAGAGGTTTAGTTCGGAATGATGGCTATTTTAGTTAAAGATTATATTCCCTGAAGCAAAGCGTTAGGTTTTGTCCGCATTACTAACTGTGGACCATCTAGATGCAAACATTTGAATACCGAGGTATTCACTCCATTGCGCCAACACTGGCGTCTAATGCTTTTATACTTAAACGCTTCTCACTGCACACAGCTGAAGGCAGTTTGTTTCTATGCTTTCAGTGACGCATCCCCCTGGAATTCCCCCCCGCCTTGATGCCAAATATTTATCTTTCACGTTCAATGTCCGCTCTGGTCGGGAATTGAAACCTAGTCCCTACTTGCGACATTCAGGGTAAATATTAGCTAAACTTCAGGATCGTTAAGAAACGGATTTATCGCTTTCTTCTCGGTCGACAATGAGTCGGTAACACCTAACTTCCCATGGGCGTTGATACCCACTTACAATTATTGCGACGCTCGCATAATTGGCTTACTGATTCCATCAGCATAAAAGAGCCAAATTCAGCTACGCTATCAAGGTACAGATTGACATGTATTTAAGAACATTATAGAAAACTCACAGGCATGCAAATTTCTTCGTTCATCGGAGCGAGCGATAATATATTTCTACTACGTGTACAACTTCGAAAATGTGAGTTTAGACGTTGAAATTCTGTACATAGTATAATAATATTTTATACCCAGCATTGGCGTCAGATAATAAGGATTGTATGTAATGGTCCTCGAATAAAATTCAACATAAAACTCTTTATAATAAAATGCTAAAATGTTTAATCATAAGTTTATTGTATTTAACTTACACGTATATACAGCTACGATTATTATTTGAAAGCCGAATCACGAACCTCAGTTTGAACCGAGTTTGAAATTATTCACCTGGAAAATTTTAATTGAACGATATTTTAGGAGTTTCCAACTTCAATACGAATGAATCGGTTTGCTTCACAACTTTATATTGGTAATTCAATTACAGCATTATGTTTACAGAACGTGAACCGATAAATTTTGATTTTGTTTCTCTGTTACGCACACATACCAGCTCTCTGCATGTAGACAACCACAATCAGGACATTACTAACTAGATTTCGGAAATCTATATGTCGCATACTCATATTCATGAGAACGAATGCTTTAGACTCGTGAGTCCGTACTAATAATACTCTGAAGTTGAACCAGTAAGCGAGCGCCGCGTAGTGGTTGTGTGCAGAGTCTAAGAGTGTGAACGTCGGCATGCAGCGAATTCAGTCTGGATTCAGCTGCCGCAGTGTGCATAAGTCTCCTGGGAACCTCGAGCTGTTGTTATTATCGATTTATGATATCGATTTGTTTAATTTAATTAATTTTACTCGACAGTAATCGTAATACTAGATCCATATTTCTGTGTGTATTGCAGTAAACGTCACTTAATGTTTAAAGTTCGTTTCAGTGTAATCCGTATATAAATAAAAAAGTTATAAATTAATATATTTCTTATTAACAGAACGAACAAGGCTCAGTCCTAAAACAATGCACCACAAACAGAAAAGGTTGACTTGGACTCAAGAATGATTAAAACATCTAACATCTTTGAATGTGATGCCAGTATTAACAAAGACTTTATTACTATTTACATTCATTCTATGTATTGTAAGCTATATACCATCACACTGCTGGCTTCGGGCCTGTTCTTATGGTACGAGTGGGACAGCCTCCTCGCCGACAAAGGGCGGATGTGCCTTTACACTTTCAATGTATGGTATTTCCTCTGGCCTTATCGATTGGGTAAAAGACTTTCTGAGCGAACGATCTCTCCGAGTTGTCTTCGACGGGTGTTCGTCACAACTAATGGCTACCAACGCTGGAGTATCTCTGAGGTCTGTTCTGTCCGCTACTCTATTTCTGCTGCATATTAATGATTTGCTCAAGCCTGGTATCTATGGGTATGCAGATGACAGCACAGTAGTGTAGAGATACCTCCCGAATGCTCGAACCAGTAGGGACGAAATACAGTTCGAAAGAGAGGCCATGGTGGAACGTATGAATCTTTCACTTCGAGCAGTGTCCGGATGGGTCGATGCCAATCTTGTGACAACGCATCAAACACACAGGCGTGTCTGTTCAGTGCCAAGAGGAGCCTGTTCATCTTGGCTCCTACTTTTTAGAATGTATCCTTGAAATGCACTGACATTGAATTGAATTGAAATTGAGTCGAAGTTTCTTCGAAATTTTGGTCAGTTCATCGAGTCCAAGGCTTAGGCAGCTTCAAGGAAACTAGGGGTTCTTGCGAAGGTGCGGCGGTACTTCACACCGAATCAGCTTTTAACCCTGTATAAAGCTCAAGTGCAACCGTGTGTGGAGTACTGTTGTCACATTTGGGCTGGTGCTGCCAAATGTCACCTATCAGCGTTGAACTCGATAGAGAGGCGTGCAAAGAGGCTTATTGGTGACCCAGATCTACCCGGGATCAATCTGCGAAGCCTTGAGCACAGGCGCAGGGTTGCCAGTCTCTCGGTATTCTATAGGATACATTTTGGAGAGTGTGCGCAGGAATTATTCGAAGTAATTCCCCCATCGCCGTTTCTCCATCGAATAACTCGACGTACAGCGGGTATCCATCCTTACGTAGTGAATGTACCACATATACGAATGGCGCGATTTGCGTCGTCAGTCATTGTGCGCACTACAACGAATTGGAATAACTTGCCCGCGTCGGTGTTCCCGCCTTCTTACAATTTGGAAGTCTTCAAGAGGAGAGTGAATAGGCTCTTATAAGTTAGTGCGTTCAACGTCTCAGACTTCATCACCACTTTCCATCAGGTGGGATTGTTGTCAAGCATTAACTTATTCTATCTAAAAAAAAAGAACATTATGAAGAACCCCTTCAGGGACGCAAATTTCCTAGGTAGAGCTCGCACAGAATTCAGTCCAAACTAGTGTTTCAAACAAGCTCATTGTCAGTGATCGGCCGAGTTAAGCATCGGTAAGCGTCAATCTCTGAAGTTGGTTTTTATTTAATGTTACACTGGAAGCATTTTTAGATATCGTTTAACTGAAAGGCCTTCTAGCGATATAAAATCTGCAGATGAGGTTACCACCAATTTTTTTTAAATTAAGCAGCTCCGTGGTCGAGTATACTAGGTCTTCGCCAAGGAAACGCCTTGTGCCGTAAATGGATTAAATCAATTAAATATAATTTCGAAAAATTATAACGCGTACAACACCCCAACCCAGGTACAGAAAATCGACATAAAAACCACTTGGCTAATGTCACTAATATATTATTCATATTAAGATCCTCACTCCCTCTCTACACTCGACCGTTATAAATCCAGAACGCTACCTTTCTCATAAAGCTACCTTAAGTGGGGTACAAGTACGCTCAATCTCTTTCCACAGAAGAGCCTTAATTGATACTTAAAGTATTAGATTGCACACATCTCGTTTTAATTACACGAGCTTCGAGTTACAATAACTCCTATGTGTATGGTGTGGTGAGTTTTATGTAAAGAGACTTACAATGATGGCAAGTAGTAATTGAAATAGTAAAATCAAGGCTGAATTGTTTTGCTCGGAACACGGACCCGTATTATATAAACAAGAGATTTTTCAGTCGGTTAATGAAATTAAAGGATTCTCGTACACGTCTTTCTGTGAATCATGAGTGAGAATGTATAATTCATGTATTTTTCTTTTCATTTATATTGCATTTTATGAGATTAGTGGAAATTGTCATTTACGTTAATTTTCTTTGAAACAATTCGTTATTTCAATGTATTTATAGAACTACATTTAAAAGAAGCAAAGAAAGATTCATAAGAGAAGAGTGAATAGGATTTTATTAGTTAATACGCTCAATATCTTAAGAGTTTACTACCACTGACCATCAGTTGGGATTGTTGTCAATCATTACCTTATTTTATGTAAAAAATAAGTAATAAGTAACGGGCCGTTTATCACTACATAAGAAGACATAGTCTTAAAAAACAATATTTAGGATGTTTGCATCATGCAAACATTTTGAATCTTTTGCTATTTTATTATCTGTGCCACGACGTCGTGTAAATATCTTCCGCACGGCATAATTCACAGCTGTCGGCTGCGATAGCGTCCTTCAGCGAGGCCAGATAGGAGAGGATATTTCTACATAAGCTTTGCCAGTTACACTCTGAAACATGCTGAAAATTATTAAAAAATATCTTATAATCAACTATAATTTATTTTTCTGGTCATCTGAATCTGACTCACTGAAATAAGTGTCTTTAAATATACGGGTATTACTTAAGTGTATTATTAATCTTTTTTTTTTCAATTAAACTATTTTGTATAGATAGCAGTCAAATTAGAACTATCCTGTCGAGTAGATTAGAAAAAAAAATCCGATGTGGAAGTTATTTGTCTGACTGTAGACACGGAACTCAACCCATAAAAAAATATGTAGTATCCCGTAGGGATCGCGTTTCATTTCGTTTCGTTGAAATATGAGTGCGGTAGATTGAAGTGCAGTTACAGCTCACCGCACGCCGCTACAACTGCTCTTAATGTATCGATTCATTAGTTTGTTTTAAAATTATTTTTCTTGCACAAACAACAAATAAAAACTTATACCCCCCGCACTAGGATTCCGTGTTGTGGGTGGCATTGACATACATAAATATGACATTACAACCATAACCACCATCACCTTAGAACAAACATTTATCTGTCACATAAACATCTGCCCCGGCCGGAATCGAACCCGAGCTCCCTCGCTCGGCAGGCAGGGCCACTACCTAGGCTATGGGGTCGTATAATATGTATTTGCTTCACACAAAGTTGGTACAAAAACTGTTAAACTTACAACATTTCGTATTTTACAATCACTAAGACAAAAACTTTACCTCGTGTGTATATTAAATACTATACATATATGTGAGAGCAGGAGGTTCTCCTTGATGATTAGTTCCAGATCCAGGCCTCTCACATAGCCCTGGAACTCCACAATTTATAATAGGTGACGAAGGACGGTTGTCCATTTCAAATGAAACGTAAACTTCGTAGTCGATAATAATTTTGTGCTACAGAGTAGTTTCTGACAACAATAGGTAAGAACTATGTAGAAGTAATTCTACCGTGTGCCTCTTCTGAAAGACCAGTGTAGAATGAGCTCCGCACATTTTTTTTTTTTTTGCGCCCAGAAGATGGAAAATGGGCTACCCTTCGGAAAAGCGCGGGAGGGGGGTGGTGAATGCTCATAGCATACCAACGCAGCCGGCTGCGCTGGTTATGTGGGAGTCCCGAGAAACCTAGGGGCCTACCCACTAAACACCACCCGAGTTGGCTTTGGCCTTGTGGCCTCTAAGCCTTCATCTGAAGCGACCCATCCTTAGAGAAGTAAAGGGTGCTAGCGGCACTCCCAAGGGAGCATACGCTTGTTGTTAACACTGAAGGTGTTGTCGAATGGAGAGACTATGTGGCATCTTAAGGATGCTACTAACTGTTAATATTTGAGGTTTTAACTATGGCTGCCAGGCGGCAGTCCAAGTCAGAAGATATCTTGTCAGGGGGATCTGTGAGGGCGTTTCTTGGCCTCCGGATTTGATGACCTGTAAGACTAGGGGCGGTGTAATCCGCTGCCTGTCTGATTAGTGGATTTGAATGTTCCTCTGAGGATTTAAAAAATGTAGTGCAATATTCTTTAAAAGATTTCTGAATTGTCGGGAGTTGTAGATCGAAGTGCAGGTCGGCGTTCCTCACGCATCGGTGAGCGTTGGTTGCTTTCCTACAAAAAATGTTTTGGACAGTTTGGATGGGATAGAGGACCATTTGGTGAACCATTTTCCTAGCCCATTAACTGAGTGTTGGAGTCTGAAGAGGACTGAATCTAATTTCTGCGATTGATAATAGAGGGCGGTGTCATCTGCGAATAGTGAGAGTTGTACGCCATTTTTAGGGATAGGTATGTCGTTCATATACGTTAAAAATAGCAGGGGTGCCAGTACCGAGCCCTGTGGAACCCCAGCCGCTAGCGGGCGTGGGGAGGAGAGTACTCCTTCGTATCTGAAACGAAAGGAGCAGTTTTGCAGATAGGAAGCGACTAATCGAACAACGCGATCTGGCAGACCTAGGTAATGGAGTTTATAGAGGAGTCCTCCGTGCCAAACTTTATCGAAAGCTTTGGCAACGTCGAAGAAAACCGCGACTGTGCGTTTACGTTTAGGATAAAAACCGCTTAGGATATATTCCACTATGCGATTGATTTGCTGAGGGCACGAGTGCTTTGCACGAAAGCCGAACTGCTGTGGAATGATTAATGGTTGACGGCCTACTGGGAAGAGAAGGTTCCTTAGTCTGGATTGAATGACGCGTTCGAATACTTTCCCCATAGCCTTGAGGAGACTGACGGGACGGTGGTTTGAGGGAATATTAAGTGGTTTACCGGGTTTGGGAATTCCTATTACGATT
>PDGT01000055.1:1983707-2026194 GCA_003671415.1 Megathymus violae
TCATGTAATTCCTTATACATAGTACATGGCCTAGAATACTCCCCCCAATCCAATGCTGGTAGAAAAGGGTGTCGTAAGAGACGACAGAAGCCAGCCTGCTTGGTGATAGGGCTTCGCGTAAGGATTATATTATCAGTCTTATTATTATTACCAGATATAACAGACATTTTTAAATCTTTAGCATCCAGTATATATGTATTATACGCATTTAAATTTACATCAAGGTTATTACAATATAAAATTAGACGAAAGTAGTAGAAAATACACAGCATTTTATTCAAGACAGTATCAGATGACTCGTATGTCAATGGGACTAAAAACTAGTCCAAGGTCTTTTTCTAGAATGATATCAATACCAATGACAGGTTTAAATTATGAAAAGTGTTTGATAGATTTACACGATTTGATTGATTTTTGGAAGAAATTTAGAAACAACAAAAATTAGCAAAATGTTGAAAGGCTACGCGAATTTACGATTAAATCCGTCAAAAGGTGATTTTCTATGAAAGGAAATTCTGTATTTAGGACATATTATTTCAAGCTACCTTATCCTAATAAAGTAATTGCTGTAAAAAACTACCCACAACCCAAAAATTCTGACGAAGTAAGAAGATTCATAGCGTTTACTAACTATTATAGGAAGTTTATACCAAATTTAGCCGAAATCGCTAGTCCTTTAAATAAATAAAATAGAAAGCATGATCCTTTTCAATGGGATTATAAATGTCAGCGATCTTTTGTAACTTTGGAAGAGCGGTTAACAGCCCCTCTCGTGTTACGATGTCCAGACTTTGATAAAGGCAATCGTTTTATAACTCAAACTGATGCATTGAATAATGCTATAGGTGCTATTTTATTTAATGAAAATGGGCGACCGTTAGCGTTTGCTAGTAGAAGTTTAAACAAAGGTGAAAATAACTATCCAGTTATTGAGAAAGAACTACTTGCAATTGTTTGGGCACTAAAAGTATTTTAGACCTTATCTATATGGACGACCTTTTAAAATACTTACGGATCACAAACCTTTAATATACTTACTATTTAATACGAAAGACTCGTCAAGTAACCTTATGAAGTTTCGATTAGCGTTAGAAGAATACAATTTTGAAGTAGAGTACATAAAATGTTGTGAAAATGCCGAACTGCCCTCGCGTCGCTTCAGAAAATTAATGCCTTACGCACGGAAATAATACCTGCATTGTGTTAGGACTGGGTTTTTTCGTTCTATGAATTATAAATATTTTAATTTATAACTTTTTAAATTATAGACGGATTGTAATGAAATGAACTTTAAATTAATCTATACCTACATTAAATATTTATTGAAAATATTCAGTGTCCACCTAGAGTTTGCATTTCCGATTTCAATAACCAGTCTTTTGTTTTCTGCAATTTTACTATCCCCGTTCTATTTGAATTTACTCATTTATATATTTTTTAAGTTAATAGCCAACAAACAAGCAGACGAGCCACATGAAGGTAAGTGGTCACCGTCGCCCATGGACATCGGCAAGACCAAAGGCATCATTGATGAGTCATCGGCCAGGAAATGAAAAGAAGGTGAGAAAGAAAGTAGTGGCTCTCAAGCCCCTAGCCGGAACACGACGAGTCGTTCGGCGGCTGACTCGAGCAGGGTGGTAGCTAGAGAGGGAGGCTTGACGGACGCAGTTCTTTTTTACGCAATCATTTTAAATCTAAAAGCAATAATGTTAAATCTGCTTATACTCGTATGACATTTTAATCAACTAACCCACCAACTGCTAAATAGATTAATGATATCGGCTAATAGAGATCAACATTTTTTTGGAAATTCCGATCTGTCTTGCTATCAACGTGCACTTGGAACACTTGCCGTGATTTCCAAACTGTTTCTATGTAAACAGTGACACAAAATATTGCCTAAACGATCCCCGAGCGTGCGATGCATGAGCATTTAATTAATTTTCTCTTTCGTCGCATAACATAATTGCTCATTTGTCACTCGCTGCCTATCTTGGGGTACCGTGTTAATTGGGCCGTGTAAGTATGTGAAGTAAATATGAGTAATATGAGAATAATGATCTGGATATGGATACGGATACGTGAATAATAATTTACCGTTTTTAGTTACGGTTACGGATGTAAAATTGTTTCGGATATTCCTATTTTTTCGGATAATTTCAGTTACGGATAATAGATGATTTAGGACATGCATAGATACATATATAATCTGTTTACAAGGTAACACTGACTTTATTACTAGGTATTATATGGAATTAGAATCACAGACAAAATAGGATTTTTTATGTAACCAGTCGATAAACGAGCAGACGAGCCACCTGATAACAAATCGTCGTCATCACCTATAGACAATAGTTACAAAGGTATCACTAAGGCGTTGCCGACCGAAAAGGTAGGGCTCCGCGCTATTACCGGCTCACCGACACTGCGACCAAAACACGAATGGATACATTTCACGGTCGATTTTAGCATGGTGGTAGCAGACTTGCAGAATACCCTAACACCATGTTAATACGATTAGGAGTAAATTGGATGATACAAGAGTCTAGTTACATCCAACAGGCCAGACCCTCTCGCTCGTCCGTTGGTCAACAGGCGCACCACGAGCAGGGGAGGTTGGCTTAGACTCAAGAATGGATAGAGTCGTTTACACCCTAAAATTATAACATACTTGTTCACTTCTATATTTATCTCTTCAAGCAAAAAGGCCGCCTTCAAGCAAAAATACCACTATTCTTTGATAACTTATAATCTGCAGAGTATTGACCCTGTCAAGTGTTCGATGCCAAGCTATAAGAGTAGTATACGTCAGATAATAGCAGATTTACGACAATCTTATCTCATATTTAATATATTCGTATTTAATCTCCATTTGTCTTTATCACTAGGTATATTTCTGTGTGTTTTTTTGTATTGCCTCTAGTATTTTTAGTGTTTAGTAGTTTAGTATTTTAGGTTAATTTACTAACTGTTAAAATTATCAGCGGAAACTTTACTGATGTGTGTATTTCTACTCTGTTGTCCCTACAAACATGAGAAGACATGGTTTGTTTCCCAAATAACTAAAAATAAAATGAACTTTATATTCCTGGTACAATAAAAAGTATTTGTCGCTGCTGTTACTTGTGTGGTCAGCATCAAAAATATCTGATCAAAACCAAAACGCCGATTATGATAAATGAATTGCATAACTCACTTGATAATATCGAAGCGTTTATCTGCAATTTCATTGTGGTTGATATAAATAATAATTTGTTTCTGATTAGCGAACAGCAAGGGAGGACTTGAAGTACTTACTAGAGAGAGATAGAGAGAGAGTATACATAGAGAGAGAGAGTATCATACAATCATATAACACATTATGACGTTACAATATGAACGCAGGCATTACTGAATAGTCAACAGCTATGCTATTCATGGGGATTAATTATTATTTGATTTCGAAGTCAAACGCAACCTACCGGTCGTAGGTGGCAGCTGCGACAAAGGCACGGTAAATTACGAGTACGTCCTTACATCACTTGACAGCTTGGTTCGAGTAAATGTTTTGATCAATATTACTATGTTACCGTGAAATAACTTTCTACTATTGATCGAGAGAATTCATTACGTGTAATTATAATCTATACTAATATTATATAAAGTACGAGTTTTGAGTGTGTGTATGCGAAGGGGGATCTCCGGTATGACTACACCTATTTTAGTCCTCATGTATCGATGATGTTTAAGGCCCCCGGTGTGGAAAATTATGACCGTGGGAGCGACCCTTGGTGACCTTCCTCAGCGCTAAGTAGAGGACTCCAAGATCTCCAAACGGACGCAACCAGAGTCCTCTGTGCGCGGTGTCCCTGTCGGGCTCTGTCTAGTCCCGTCCCGCACCATCCGATTTTATCGACGGTACGCGGCCACACATACCGTCGTCCTTCTTTCCCGGGGTCGCTAGCCGGACGGTTCGAGCTCCCACTCTCACCGCTCGCAACCCCGAAAGTTCCCTCTTATTCGCCTCTTACGACAGACACGGGATATCGTAGCTTGTATTCTAGTCCCGGGCCACAACATATATATATGTCGACACGCCAGTAGTTTTAGCAGCATTGTCAATCATAGCGTGGGCGTATAATCGTTTAACACTTTTAATTAATTGTTAACAAACACCTCACACCGAGCAAACGAAACAAGTAACAGTTCCCAGTGCGGAGGAACCAATCTCTTCGACCGCAGAATGTAAACTGTGGTTGCATCTGGCGTCACTCCACTAGCTAGGCTCTGTTGTAGCACGATGTTAGCCGAATACCGACGTCATCGCGGCGGTGCTGCCATCACTCGGATATCGTGCTGAGTTTCGTTTCACGTCTATACTAATGACCATCTCCGACATATATATATACCCACCGTACCTATACATACAAATATATACATGTGTGTTTGTATAATACTGTAATATACGTTTAAGTAATATATTATATATTACTGAAAGACAACTGAACTTAAGGAGTAGACTCCAATTGTGCGTCGGAGCTGACGCACACATTTTTCCTTTTTTATAATTAATTTCAACCCGAACGAAGCTATTTTTGTGGCTAATGAGAGATCTCAATTTGTACATATAAGAAAGACACTATTATGCATTAACGAAGGGACACACAGATAATTTTGAAAATTAAACATTTTCGTTTTATCGCACTAAGCTATTGAAAAATTAGGTTTTGAAAATGGAACTATTTTAATTTAATTAGTTACGATTGAAATCAATAATTGGGATTGAAATGTTTCAATAAACCTCATGCTATACCTAAATTAATTTTATGTTAAATATTAAGTAGTTATTTAGATATAATTTGTACTACAACAACAACAAAAATTATTAATAAGTTTACATAGAAAGATTTCATCGTCAATAAAAGTAGTAAAATGTCATAAGAAATATTCCTTATGGAGATTTATCAGCGGTGAATATAATAAAAATTGAACTGATCGCTTTCTGTACATGAAGGATATATGAGAAAAAATATTATTAGGAACCTTTATTAACGCAATAGAAACCTAAAACAATAGTTGTTAGTATTGTTGTCTGTTGGTCTGTGTGGTTGTGCGAGTTAATTTCAGAAACGACTTAATAAATTTCATTATGGTTTTCATTAATATATTACAGTAGACATCACTTAATATTTAAAAATAATTTCATTGCAATCCGTCTATAAATAAAATAAAGTTATAAATTGACATATTTATAATTCATGGAACGAAAAACCCCTGTCCTAAAACAATGTGGTGCTATTTCTAAGCGTAAGGCGTAATTTTTCTGAAGCGATAAGAGGGCTGCTTCCTAGTAAATAATGGAAAGATCAGAATCAGGGGTGAATATAAAAAATATTTTTATGCCCTAAATTAATCTTTATGATTGTTTAGACCTAATACCATAAATTTATGAAGATATACCGTTTATGTTACCATATATATACAGTAGGATTGAGTCTGATATACGTACTTGCACAGTTGCTACTCGTTTTAATCAGGCGTTGAATAAGTTTTCCATATTTCCCTCTTCCGGTGCGCACAAATTGATGTAATTAATTTTGAAGTTATCGCTTTTATACAGAAAGCCAAAAAGACAATTTGTTTTTATACGTAACGATCACAAACATCACATTCCTTATTTGCATCTTCTACGATGTCAAACTCTCCTACACTGTTCCGGTTGAAAAGCACTCGTGCCTTCCCTAGTCAATGTAAATGACAGATTTTAACGATGCGTTGTAGACGAGGACGGTTTGAGTTTTGCTATATTGCCGCTCTCCAATTAATAACTGAAGCGCAATAACTAAATAACTTGTAGCGTAACATGGCGCGCGAGTTACAATAGAAGTGTATGTCGGTACTACGCAGCTACTGCACGGTGCCGCCATTTTGTGTAACAGCTACGCTGCGGCCGCGCTGTGCCCGGTTTTTGTAAAAGTAATACCAGACTTTTCAGCAGACCACAATATATATATAATAGGAATAAACCAAAAATGTATTTCTCTGTAATCAAAAATATATTTGTTTTATATTGCACGAGCACCGCCAAGCAGTGACCCTACAACGCTCAGAGCACCCGCACCTCTAATTACTCGAGACTCCTTACTAATTAATATCAGCTGATCACAGTCCATGAGTATTTTATTTCGACTAATTACCACTACCTAAATTAGTTAGGGACTATTACGCAACACCTATATTACACAATATTAACTAAATAAAATCTTTACTATTTAACACCATTCATGTCATTGCTCTTTTTCTTCCGTGTTCGGATCGCGACTTCGAATATTAACATTAAAAAGAAACTACATTTTCTTCACGCATATATAAATATACTATTCTCACGCCATAAAAAGTAGTAACCGACCTACGTTAGTTTAAAGATATATCATTACAAAATAATGTCTGGGGGTTTATAAATATTATAGTAGCTGCAGAAACTCTATAAAGAAATAAGAAACTATAAAAGAAAAAACAGTCTATTTCTCAACGGATAAAATAACACTTGAGCGGAACAAAACAGACGCCAAGGAAATTCACCGAAGCAGAGCATCTAATTTAAGCTGGTGCCAATCATCTGATTAAGTTGCAAGACTCACAGTTAAGGTGCGATACACCCGATACAGCCGCCAGTAGGTAACATTTCATGTTTAGTAAAGAAGGCTATGACGATCAAATAGAATATTAAAAATTTTAAAAATGGATTTAAATTAAATCAAGTGAAGTGTGGTATCCAATTATTATTTTGTCAGCTGTAAAAACTAGACATGAAATTGACAGGCTTCCCATACTAAGGCTATAAAGATAAACATTTCTTCTCATTTCCTGGCCGACAACGCATCACTGATACCTTTGGTCTCGCTGATATCCATGGGCGACGGTGACCACTTACCATCAGGTGGCTCGTCTGCTCGTTTGTCGGCTATTAACATAAAGAAAAAAGAAAAGTAAATTCAAAGGCATTTCTATGACGAAAGATTATTAAATTGGAAGAATATTTCAAAGACACGAATAGTTGGACTTGTGCTTAATACATAATTATTGTAAGCAGTAACTAAGGATCATTAAGGGTTCTCTGTAACTTTGAGAACAAAATATCGCCCTTGGTAATTTCTTCTCTGTAGTTTTGTTAATATATATTTCTTTCGCCGTTTGTTCTTCTTATTATTAAAGCATCTTTTCGAAACGATAGTTGAAGCAAAAAAAATAGCGCGCATAAGTGTATTTACAAAACACGTAAATGCTTTAACCGTTTTGAATTTGAATGAACCATTTTTTTTTTCGAAATAAGTTATTTTAAACACTTTTCGAAAATACTACGCACTCGCTTCATATATATATATATATATATTTGATTTTACTGTATTAAATTCTACGCGACTGACTTGTATTACATCGAATTTATTATTACTGCATACATAATTATAATAATGCAGTCAATATTCACACAACATTAAACCTCCTCAAATATAATACAGTTTCACGTTTCGGGATTGCCATGGCAGAGGATTATAAATTGTCCATTGGATGCCTGTCACACCGGAAAGTAACAGTTAGCCCGCGGTTACTAATAAATTGCAAATCTCCGGTTGTAACGAAACTTAATTCGTTACATATTTTTTTTAATAATTCCTAAACGGACAAAACTACAGAGCAGTTACGTTTTTGTTTCGTTAGTTTAACGTTCGGAGGGGTTTCGCATGGGACGACAGACGAGGACTTGTTTGAATTTGACTAGTTGCTTTTAGTCTTCAGTGTATTACGCTGTGCGATTGAAAACAGATAGGCCGCACATCCACTACCCTGAACCTAAATGTATGTGCCACGCTAAACTTACCGTAGTGCTTAAATAAATTATTAGGTAACAACACCCACCTGGATGTTATTTCGCACACATCTAACTGCTTAGAATGAAATAAAATCTCTATCCTACTTTGATATTTAACCTAACATGAGGTGGATTAATGATGAATAATAATAATCTATAATAATATTACAAAGAGAGAGAGAGAGTGCGATTTTTGTGAGTTTGTGTATGCGAAAGGTAATCCTTGGAACCACGGCACCTATCTAAAGAAATCCCTTACCGTCTGAAAGCACATTATTCCTGATGGAGATAGGCTATATATTTATCATGTATATTTCTTATAATTGTCCAACCCAAACACAATCGGGGCGGGCCGCTAGTTCTAAATAAAGTAAATATATTAAGACAAATATAACAAAATTATATGACTATACTATAAATAGTTGGCGACTCCGAAGCATACGTTAGTTGGTAGTACCTGCCGAACGAGGGTTCTGAAATTTGACTCCTGGCCGGGGCAGACAATTGTGTATGATAAAAAAATATCTCACAACTCAGGGAATCCTAGTGCGGGGGTATGAGTGTGTGACCGTATAATCAAGTTCAACACTTACGGCTCGAATTTATCATTTACTAGAATGTATTGTATACAAATGCCTTACGTTATTATCAAAGGAATAACACTGCCTATGGGATTATTTACTGCGACTCCGCATCTGGGGAAGCCTTCGGATTAACAAATGAACTTCAATAATATATCGACATGGGATGTAATAAAAACTAATGCAAGTTGTCTAGGACACTCGGCACAGTGTAACGTTATCCCCGCGCAGGCCGCAGCTGTCACGGCTCTGCGCGGTGCACATGTGGCTTTGTTCCCGCATCCTGTGCTAAACGATGTTCAAATTCAAAATTATTTATTCACCCCTGTACAATTGCAGTCTGAACAAAGTACAGTGTGATAGTTCGTTTAAACAATAGATACGGTAGATATACTCACTTTTGTAAGCTTCTATTATACTATACTATACACACACACACACACACAAATAACATAAATTTACATACAACACACATGTTTAGCTGTGTAATCCGTTTGGCCTCACACTTATTTATATTATTATTTTCTATATAAAAATATTTTTAGGAAACGCTGCTGGATTACCGTAATTTATAAATTAATAAATAAAGAAAAATACACTGTGTAGTATAATACCTACTCAGACACCCTTTTGATATTTTTAGTAACAAAACCTATATCCAGTGACAAGTGACCACTATCCACATTCACATCCATTGCCAACCGCAAATACAAGTACAGGACCTGTCTGAGACTGGTGAATACGTATTGATACTGAGGATCCTAGAAAACGGTCCTAAGGTCTAAAACCGAACTACAATGCCTTATTTCTGAGCATCGTCTACCCCCTTATCATGTGATATACTTCGTTTAGTTTTTTTGAAAACGATAAATGGGGACCTAATTTTTTTTATTATAGGCTCAGTAGACCCATGAATTTTATGTGATATTAAACAGAGATATAAGTTTATGACATTAACTATTCAGCAGTATTCACAAATTATAATTTTCAATTATTTTTATCGTTCTAATTTCTCTCTAAATTTACCAGCCAATATCAAGATTCGTTTATTCGTTCGGCCATCATACTCTATATGTGTACCTAATTTAATTTACTTACATCTAGTACATAAATATGCTGTGACCGTGGAACAGATAGACAGCCATGTTAATGATTCTACAAGAGTACCGATAATCTAGTTCGCTTATAATGTAGAACGATCTGTTTGTACATAATAATCTCAAGAAACAACTTTTACGCCATTTTTATTAATTTAATAATAATAAATCAGACTAACACGTGGAAGTTCAAGAGTAACCGAAAAACTTATAACGCCTGTTTAAAACGAGTAGCAATTGTTTCGATTGCTGTTTCTATTTGTGAGTTTCAGGATAACATTTCCCGAACCGAAGCGAGGACGGGTTACTAGTGAAGCAGAGAGGAAAATCAAATCAAAGTATACACACCTGCAACCATTAATGTTACTTCGACAGCGGCCTTCATTCTACTAACATGAAAAACATTTCAATGTTGTCACGTTGTTAACAGCCCTGACCGAAGGATAAATTGCCTGGATACACTGTTGAAATATTTATGAGGCTGGATTAAGTCACTGTGAAGCATAAAGCAGACGAGCAATACCTTTATTTCTGAAGACCAAGTAGTGTTTACATAGATGAATATAAATAATTTTATTACAATAAAAGACCCTGATTTAATTGTAAGTATAATATTTAAATCATACATCATCGCTCATGTGGCTCCTTTCATTCATAAGTCCAAACTAAACTTCTAAATTCCTACACTCAGCGTAACAACAGTCTAGGCAACATCCCAGCCCCGTCATATTGAAGGAGGAACCCAGGGCGGGTATGTGTTCGGTACTTTAGTTGGCTATATACCATCTTGTAAAAATGAACTATGAAACATTTTTCATCTAAAATACCAGTGTCGTTGAGCCAGCCGACAAGTGGTTCACGTAAAATTGTACATGACTACAACTTACTATTGGACTCGTCTCGTTCGCTACTACTTAATGGCAATACCTACCAAGTCGATATCGTGGCGCCCTCTATGACTTGTGTAAAATAGCATCTAGACTTATAAGTGACGTCTACGTCGATCAAAGCTTGATATGTTCTCCACCGAATAAAGGTGAGAGCTTATCTGAGAAGGCACACTAACGCATTATTATGATAACAGGCGTCGAAGATGTCGTGGCTACCCTCTAATCATTCTATTGTAAGGAAATTTCTTTAATGTGCTGCCAAAGAAGTATCAAATGCTGAAAAAATAATCCATCAAGTTTGGTTGTTCTACTTGCAGGTTTTAGTTATCATACTAAATAACTGAACTCTTGCAGCGCTAAATTTACGTACGTAACCGTTAACTCAATTGTCTGTCTGTAATAACCCGAAACAAATGCTGTGACAGTTTTTTGCTGAGGTTTTCTTCGGAATTTTGTGTTTGTCACTCTTTATTTGTCATGATTGACGGACTGGTTAGTGCGAACGTACATCAAAATGTGGGTATACGGACGAGCGTATGTCACGAGAGAGCCATTTTCATACTTGTCACAGATAAATTCTCATTCTCAGACGAGACCCACGACGACTCGGCTCTTTTGGACTGAATGAGTGAACTGTATGACCCTAAATTCAAACTACTAGTACTTACCTTCAAATTTTAGAATTCCTTATATCCCATGGTAACATGGAACCCTCATACGGACACTCGTCGGCTTCTCTGTCCACTACAGAGAGGTCTATAGACAGTCAGAACTTGAAGTTTGTTATATATATACGAATGTACACATTTCTTGAAATCAATAATGATCGTATAATGGATATAAATATAATGGTTATAAAAACACTGTAACCCGTTATTGTTTCGCTTCTATAAAGGTATACCTTATGTTTTCAAATATTAGTACCTATATTCGAAAACCTTGTTATTCTATTTTATTAGGCACTATGTTAATTTTATGTTTGCCGCATTTTATTCTTTTAGGATCCAAGGGCCAGTTTGCCTACACGTACATTTATTACGTACAAAATTTTAATTACACGTTCTCTGAAATGAGCGTTTCGTATTTGAATCCCGCAAGCGCTTTAAATTAAAAAGTATGTGTTACATTAACGTACTTACTTTGCTTACTTTTTAAGTGATGTTTTTAAAAGCTTTTATGAATTTGTCTCACTATTAAATGGGACATGAAACCATCAGTGGAACAATTATGGTTGCGATGGTCAATGTTCTGAGTATTTGTTAGTGACAGTATGAATAACTACTAAGAAGGTTGAAAATATTTTCGAAGGATTTTACCGATTGAAGACATATTCATACACCATATTTAATTTGTCGAGATGTTTATTATACCCTAGTAGCGTCGGCGGTGGTTGGGATTAATTATTAACAAATATATCCAAATTTATTTTTAGCACAACGCCCGCTACACCAGCTAGAATAACTCGACGGATAAAATATGTAAAAATTAATTAGGCACCTACGTCAGATTTAGGCAACCCCAAAAAGCAATAAAAAAAATTATTTTGACGTGACCACATCATGTGATGGTATGAAATAGAAACGCTCATTCGAATCCATTTAAACGTCACTGGCGACATCACATCATCTGTCATATTCATCGTCCGTACCCGACCTCCGTCCTCCTGGAAGATGAAATATGACAGCGCACACGAAAATTATTCATGAGCATAATTATTCACTTCAAAAATATAGTATAATTATTTCGTGTGTTCTTTCTATGAAAACAGCGCCATCTATTCGTAATATAGTTAAACTACTGCAAAACTTGCATGTATATCTCGCAATTTCCTATTTTTCCCTGATTTATCGCTTCTCGCACCAATGGCGATGGATACTTTGTAGAAACGAGTTAAATAAATTCATATGTTGAAGTGATTAGAGCTACGTCTACGAAGAATAAGAGAACAGCAAACTATAAGAGAACTGCGAACTATAAGAGAACTGCGATCTATAACAGAACTGCGAACTATAGGAGAACTGTGAACTATAGATTTTATGTTTAGATAACTTTTTGATTTTAAGTTTAGGTTAAATACTAACATAGCAAATAAGTAATTGTGATACTAACATTATATGAGTCTTTGATACTTGTAATAAATTATTATTATTATTATAAGAGAACTGCAAATTACAAAAGAACTGCAAACTATAGGAGGATAGCGAACTATAAGAAAACTGCGACCTATGAGGGAACTGTGAACTATAAGAGAACTGCAAACAAGCGACAATGAGTTATTGAGCGTGAGTTGACCCGAGTAAACTGTTGAAGTCATATGAAGTGTGCTACGCTGTTGTTTTGTCGTACATGAAGCCCTGACACGCAATATATGTAAATACAGTTATTAACGTCTACCTAAGGAGTAAAATTAATTAAATAAGCATATATTTAACGTGTTCGAGGTAGGTATACAGAAATAAAAAATGTAGACCTTGCAGTGTAATTTCATTGTATTAAGCTGATTTTCTACCTTCATCCCATTATGTTCATTCTCAGCTCTACTGACTATGTATTGAATTAACATTTTTACGATGCAAAAATTCCATCCGACGAAACTCAGATAAGTCCGACATCTCATTATACAGAGCCGCACATTCTACCCACTTTCATACAAATAAAAATGTAAATTCCGAACGAACCCTCAAATGCCTTATGAATTATTGAACGCACCTGCTTGGTTCACACTACGGTGTTACCCTGTTATAAATTAATCAGCCCTTTGGTTTCTATCGCTGCTATTCTACATTCGGATAAATTGAAACGCCTCATTTAATCCGATCATAACATAGCATGTTAATTTTTATAGTTTATCGACGTAAACTTCACTTGTGCTGGTCGTAAGAATTAAATCGTATAAGAATTGAGATCTTTGGATTCGCTTTTTTTAATGTGATGGATCTCAAGCGGAGCGAAGCTCTGAATTAATCAGACTAAATTTAGTCCCATCAATTCAACGAAGTACATTATATATGACATCACAATTTCCAAATGACCCTTTGAATACCCCTAAAAATATTGAAATGTAACAAACATCGGTAAACACTTGAAAAAAAAAATATATATATACTATTATATTTATATAGATATAATAAGAATATAATAATAAAAAATAAGTTTTAGAATTATCGAAGAGTCGCTGGCATCAAAAGTGCTCAACCCGACCTGTGGTAAATTGCCTCTTGAAAATTAATGATGATAAAAGAAATGCGCATTATTACGATAACAAGCATCGAGATAACACATCTGACTGCCCTCTTATAATGTATTTTACAATCTAAGAAGTATAAAGTGCTGGAGAAATCTAGTTTGGTTACTAAACTTGTAGCGGTTAGTTAACACATGTAACATAGGAACCGACAACGTAGCGCGCTTTTTGAAGCAAGAAACTGTTAAGAAATTTTATGTTTAACGTCACAAGGTAATTGAACTCGGAAGCTGTCGAGACACGAGCGCTCCTGCACCACCTGTCCAAGTGTCACTTTCAAATTAGCCTCAGGTGTGTTGCGTATTTCACCTGCCGAAATACATTAATGAACAGATTTACCGTTTCGTTTACAAAATATACATGATGTAAGCTTACGACGTCATAAAACCCACAGCGCTCAGCTCATACTTAACACCACTTACGTTAATGGGATAATTAGGCCGTGGCGTCGATAAACCTGGCTAAGTATGCGTACGTGAAGTAATGATATTGTTGGTTGAGGCGTGTTCATTATTTTCTTAGCTTTTTTTTGGCTTTTTCACTGTAGAAATAAGTTTTAACGCTCAAAGTTGCAACCTTGCATATGCGGCTTAAGTATTTGTGAAATATTTATTTATTTATTTGCTCTTTATTTTAAAAACTTTAAAAATAGGAAAACAATGGGCGGACTTAATGCTTGATGGTATTCTCTACCAGTGAACCGTGGGTGCTGCTGAAAAAATTTGGTAAGTATGTACAATATATTAAAATTTATAAAAGATCAGTTAATATTAATTAGTAAAGTTTACTTGTATAACATAAATAATACATATACAAATATATACCTGTCGCTTAAAGGAATTCTTAGTTGAAGTTTTCTTGATGGCTATAGGCTATCTAGTATCTCGTCCTCGTTTTGTTTCAGAAACTTATAAACAACTATACATATATATAACAACTTTAAAAGTAATATTTATGATTATCAGGCACTTAATAAATTTTATGTTTGCCACGTTTTTTGTTTCAGGTATTTATACTAATGATTTTAAAGATTAATGCAGAATTCATACTTTTAAACTATAAGAGGTACTCACGAATTTCGTATTCAACGTTGCCACCGAAGCAGTCTCGCCGAGACCATTATTCATGTAATGGAGTCGGAAAACCGTTTTAAAATACAAGAATAGTGAGTACCCGACACAGTTAAAATGTTACATTAGTTCCATAAATAAGAAATATAAAGCAGTTAAAACTTTGTATCCTTTTTTATAGATTGTCCCTACCCTTATGTTGCCTATTCTGCGGGAATAGTTTCAATTCCCTGTTTGAAAAGTAATCGTATCTTAAATAACGATCCGTAATATGAACTATAAATATATCAAGTACCATCTTTTGTTCAGTGGTTGCCGCATGATACACGTGCAGATAGACAAGTATACCATAATCTGCAAACACAAAGAATATAAACATACAAAAACATACATAAAAAGAATACATAAACAATGTACAAAACAATAGTTTTCGCTGTGTATATCGATAACAAGGTATAAAAATATATGAAATGCACAAATTTGGCTTCGATACATTTTAATTATTAGTATCTTTTCTATCTATGTATAAACCTAGTGTCATGAAAAATAAAATAACCATACTTATGCCGGCAAACATAGCTTGTAATATATTTTTTGTATTTATTTCTTACTGAACTCTACTACACGCATCGTCATTGAACTGCAGCGCGAGTTTTGTCATCCATTAATATCGAAAATTTAGTATAAACGGACACCTTAAACTTGACCTAGTAGTGTTATAGTAAAAGGTCTAGAGAAATGTAGAAGATCGAATGAATTCAAGAATTCCTGGCGGTTACAATGAATATAATACAGGAGTTACAAGATTAAGAAAGTAAAAAGGTCACTTGTAAGTAGGAAGCTAGGCTCGTCGCTTCTCTGACGTGTTGCGCGCAGAGGCTATCAGAGTCCCCGGCGTTCAGCGCACGGAGACCTCGGCGACTGGAGACGTGTAGATTATCCGGTGCTCAGCACACGAAGACCGCCTTGACCAGGCGTGCGTTAGGGCGCACAAAATAATATATAAATCTCGGAGTCGGAGAGTAATAAAAGATTTCCGGCTAGAAGAGCGAAACTGTTTCGTATCGTAATTGTGACTACACCCGCGAGGCTGTTCCGATACACACTTTCAGCATGAGACTCCTTTAAGATTCCAGTGTTGTGACCAACACGCGAGAGACTGTCAGTGTCGAGATCCAAGAGTTGCGACCCACACGCGAGAGCCTGATCCAATCTCGTCACAGCTCGCCTTTTATATCTCAAATTTTCTCGAAAGATTCTCTTCTTACGAATTTAAAATTACTATTCAGCATAATAAATAACATTACCAAACAGGATAAAAATTATACAAATTAAAAATAAAAGTAATCATGATGACAATAATTTGTCAAAACATTTTTGGACATTTGTCAAATATTTGACAACAATAACAAAACATTAAACGTAATAAAATATATAAAGAAATTAACAGAATAAATCGATAAAAGATACAGAAAATTATAAAAGAAGTTAACAAAAGGAGTATTATAAGAGTTACCAACTATGTGAGTACCAAAATACTAGATATAAAAACATGTAAGTATTTAAATACTACAACCTTAACCTTTGAAACTTTTAAAGGAATTTGGTATAGCAACTAATAAGCTTCAGCTTGGACTTTGGGTATTTTTTCGTTAATGTATATCGTTGGTAGGGATTTTACAGCCTGAGCTCAGAGAAGAATTAACAAACGTGTCCCTGCTTCCATCTTAACATGCAGTGATTTGGTGATGCATTGGAGCTATTTACCAATATATTTTCTATATTTATTTCTCTTTATTGTACAACCACGTTATAGTATGTACTTGTCATGGTTAAAGTAAACAAGTCAAGTCACAACATGGTAAATGATGACAACAATAACAGGATTTATAATTCGTATGCGCTCCCTTTGCGGGACGTGACAGATTATTATTCAACTCGTTATTACTTATACCCCAAAAGAAAATTATATCATACGCACGACATGGCGTAGTGCTTACGAGTATATGTAATAGTTCCTTTGGCTCCTTTTGAATATTCTTGGTAATATAGATTATTTGTTTGTAATCGTAAAAGCTATCAAAATAAGTCGAAAGACTTCACAATCACAAGCGCATCGTATCTCATGTTAACTACATTATTATTAAAAACTAGCAACTGTCCTCGCTTTGCTTCGCTTCGGAAAAACTACCTTACGCTTAAAGATAGCATCTGAATTTTTCTGGGTTTTTCTCGTTCTGTGAATTAGAAATACATGTATTCATTCATAACTTTTTTATTTATGGATGGATTGCAGTGAAACAAACTTTAAATTTTAAATGACGTTCACTGCTATACATTAGTGAAAACCAGAACGAAATCGGTTACGCTGTTTCTGAGTTTAGCGGGAACAAACGCACAGACAAACAGACAAAAATTCTAACAACTAATGTTTTGGTTTCTATTGCTTTAATAAAGCCCCCTAATAATATTTTTTCTCATACATCGTTCATGTACAGACATCGATCAGTAAGAATTTTATTATTAGTATAGATAGCTGTGAATGATTATTTGATCATATATTTAGGTTTTTAAATCCTCGTACTTTGTTAATCATTCAATTTATGTTGTCTGCCAATATATTGTTTTCTTTAACTGTCATTACTTACTTTTTATTCAAGGTACCTACTATTTGAATGAAGTTATTTTGGCACAACACAACAAAACAAAACAAAGTGTTAAGATGTACAAATAGGAGAAAGGAAGAGAGAAATGAAGGAAAAATTACACCAAGTTAAAACTCCTTAAGCAGTTTTCTAAAAAAAGAGTTATTTTATTTTGAATATAGTTTCAGTCATAATTATTGAAGCGTCAATAAAGGTTTTAGGGATTTAGAGAGGAAGAAGCTACGAAGAGCCCTTAAGATAATATTTTCAGAAGAACGAGGGAGGCAGAAGAGGAGTAAATAGCAAAGAGCAGAAAGATTATCAAACTGTTAAATTTAGTTGGGTTCTGAGATCATCAAACTTCAACATTTTACATGGGTGTGAATTTGGGAGAACTAGTATCTCCCACAGTGAAAGGTTCTGTAATTTTCATTAAGTGTTGCCCAATTGGAGTCTGCCGCACCCTAGATGGTTAGTCTCATGGAAGTGATGAAACGAAAAAATAAATTTCTCTGCGCATATTTTATAAGAATAACATACATTTTGTTTATATGTTAAGATTTTTTAAACGAAGTAATTATTTACAAACACTTGGAAATCTACTCGTGTCCATAACAAGAAAGGTCTTGGAAGAAGATGTTAAAAGTACAAATATATATTCTTAGCAAAAACGAGACTAAATAAATAAAAATAAGAAATTAATTAAGATCACGAGTATTTTAAATGGTGAAATTTATAAATCACGAAATAGAAAATCAAGCAGACTGTTGTAAATAAATTCTAAACAAATATAAGACGAAACAGAATTGACTATTCAAACGGGCAGTTTCCCTTTAAAACGTTACCACAAATATAAGAGTGTCAAGACGAGCGCTCATCGTCTTATATAGGTGCTTGGCGGTGACTGTCCGCCATCCCCTCCTCTTAACGGATGTGACGTCACTTTGCTGCTAACAATATATTGTCAGAGAGAGTATAGTGCACTGATTTTTTTTAAATCATTTTTTAAAACGATATTGTGATTTGACTTACTGAAGACCCTAGGTGCATTCCTCGCACTTTTCTATTATATATTTTTCAAGTTTCAACTTAACCAGACGCGATGCCGATTTCCATGTAACTTTTTCATTGACATAATGTAATTTCATTGCGAATGTAATACTGCGTTTTAAATATCACTGTCCTCTCAACGCGCATAATTTGCTAACGGCATACACCATAAAATTAAAGACTTATCAAAGACCCAGAGATAACGAAACTAGAAACCTTTTGGCCAATAAATAGTCCTGACGTCTCATAATTCTGACCTCCATAATGGAGTAATGGACACATACTTTCGCTTTGAAACAATTGCTCATTACTGCGTGTTACTTAAGGTCTCTCGTGAAACACCAAAGACCATTTTCTTGGAACGCGTCGCTTATTGTTCACCAGTAATTCACCAACGATTGAGGAAAACTAATGAAAATAGAGTAAGAGATAAAAATAAAAATCCAATATTTTTTTGACTTTTCCACGTTTATAAAAAAAACGGAACTTCTAAAATTACTCTTCTTTCCGTCCGTTTGACATATACTACTTATTCAGAGTCTACTGCGAGCCTAGCATATAAAGACTTATTTTCTAGTCTTGTATGAATTTCTCTCGAAATATGATCTGGGATTTATGGTTTGTTATGTTTTATTGAATGATACCTCGATCTTTATATTCTTCATTCGAATTTAAAAGACGATAGACCTAGGTTCTTTGTAATCATAACTAGAACAGACTAGAAAAAGAACATAGTAATAATAACAATAATACAGAATGCATACACACAAACACAGCACCTGCTCATCCTTTTAAGTCAGTTAAAAAGTACTTCAATTTTTAAAATTCTATGTACTCTTTGATTAGTAACTGAATAAAATTGGCAACATTACATTTTATTTATTATTATTAAAAAAGCTGGTCGAATAAAGGATAAAATAGGATTAAATAAACGACGGGATTATAGAGATCAGACATTTCGTGATAGAGAGAAATTAAATTGCGAAATAATTCGAACAGGCAAGCATACCAGACCTTCGGCCGAGCCGAGTTGAAATTTAATATACGCATAAAGTTTTAGTGATAGTTAAAACGAATTCTGATATGAAGGGCTAATTTTGATCCCCTTCAAAAATAAAAAATAAAATCTGAACTAGAAAATTAATTATCAAGTTAATTGTGAGACGTTTCGAATGGAAAGGCGAGACCTTGTATTAAAAGAACACGCAGTGTATATTAAAGAAAACAATTTTTTTTCTGCCTGTTACTTTTTTCCCGTTTCAGAAATTCACTTATATGCTGACAGTCCAACACTCAAGTGCGCAGTAAATGACATCGAGGTATCAAGGTAAAATTATATTGTAATATTCATTATAATTGGCGACAGTGGCGACCACGAATCAGATTGCAGGGAACCGCTGGATGACGGAAGCGTGTACCCGTTCTAAATGGCGTTCTGTGGGGGAGGCCTATATCCAGCAGTGGACGTCTTCCGGCTGATGATAATTGTGATGATTAATTGCAATATCTAGTTTTTATCTGTTCATAATTATTTGGTAACGTTTAAAAAATATTCCGTTATTTGCACTAAAGTATGGTAACTCAACTGAATAAGCAATATAGATGTTTTCATAATCCTCAAGTCTCACCTACGCCAAATAAGAAACCCTTGCAGTTTACCACTTTCAGCTGTGTTTTTTCTGTCAATCAGTATTAAGTTATTAATTAAACTGCATTAATGATTACAGCAATTTATTTCCTATACTTAATCGCCTGTTAAAACTTAACTTTTGTCGCTTTTCTTTATTACAGTTTTAACCACTGCTCGCTTATGCGCACGCCTGTGTTATAATAGTGATGGATTGGACCGAGCCCATGTCAGGTTCGATTAGATGCCCAACTCACTTCTGTCAGAAGTAATACCTCAGTTACTATGCAGTAATAGAGTTAAAATCCCACAGCCTCATTAGTGAGCAATCGACCCCTGTAATGAGTGTACAGCAAGTTAACCTTCAATGGATCTCAACTTCACTGCTGTTTTAAATTGGCATTTTATATTTTACATATATTACATAACATTTTATAAAAGCGTTTTACTTTTCATATAAGAGAAAAGCGAAGATTTATTACATACCTATTTTATGATAATAAAAAAGAAAGAAAAAAATTACTAAAGTTTTTCTGTATGGTGATGGGCCAGTCTGGTGTGTGAGATGTTAAAATATGCTATGCCCATTCTCTCCATGGTCGTTTTAAAGGAAGAAGTGGAGCTGACTATCTTGTTCCATTATTATTTCTGTTCGTACTGCAAATTTGAGAGAGAATAAATATGTTTTTCTTTCTTTCTTTCTTCCTTTCTTTCTATAAGGGCGGTGAAGGTCACGATAATGCTGTAAAAAAATTGTTTTAATAATGAGACACAGGCAAATACCTCCGCGGTTCAGCCTACCCAAATCATTGCTGAACGCCATCTATGCTCATGTTCTAAGGCTTATCGTGTTTCAATTTTTTAATGATCCTTAAACATAAAACAAGTATATTAGTCAACTCTTTATTTTAGTACAAAAGTCTGCATTAAGACTTCACCACCGGCCACGGAGTCTGTGAGGAAATTGCGTAACAACAGGGACTCTGACAGTGCAATCGAAAACACGTAAAAAAACTTTGACAGTTCTTTTTAACAAGGCCATGATAACTAAGCAAACTCAACATATCCAAGTATATGGTAATTTTAAATTAATTAAATGTTTGAGATCAATCAATCAATATATTTTTCGTACTTATAAAATATATAAACCGAAAATATTTATATTTCAGAACGTTTGCGGAATCAGCCTATGCATTTGTATTTATTTGACTCGGGCCAATAAATTATTTATGTCGTCAAATATATATATATTTCATTTCACGTGTGATTTTCATTGGTTACTTCGTTTGTTGATTATTGCAGATTTCATACATCGTTATTTATAAACAGTTTAGCAATAGGTGGCGCTTTCGTGACATCGACTTGTATTAATAAAATATTTTTTAAATTTTTTTTACCAGTTACATGATTTTTATAATAATTTCTAATGATTGAGACATAAATTTATTGTAGAATTAAGAGAAATACACAAGTGTATTGACGATAAAACACCTGCGACAAAATTAAGTATTAAATATTCACTTGATTATACAAAGGGCCGATCCCGACTATTTTCGGGTTCTTATGTAGCAAGCTTTCTTTCTTACGTTTTCCTCTTTTCTTGGCCGACAAAGCATTAGTGATACCTTTGTTCTTGCTGATCTCCACGGCCGACGATGACCACTAACTATCAGGTCGCTCGTCTGTTCGCTTGTCGGCTATTAACATTAAAAAATTATCTTGCTAGAGAATGCAATCACCCATCAGTCTTTCCAATTGTATTTCTTATTTTTACGTATTTTTACAATAAAGGATATATGAATTTACCGCATCCATATTTGCTCATATTTTTATGAGAGCCTGGTAAATCGCGAGCGACCGAAACTTTCCCTGTCGCTCGCACTACTGAATTTTTAACTAGTCCGAAGCGTTTTATGGTCCTGGAAGGTGAGCTATAAAGACTGGCAGTTAAGTATTTTTCATGTTTGATGCATTTGGGGCCCGTATTTTTTGGCTATTGCGCCGTGTTGCGCAAAAACGTTTTTTTACATCGTTCTTATATCTCTATTTAGACCTCGATTGAATAATTCTGAACTCTGTAGCGTTAGGGACTTCATCTATGGCAAAAGGAAATTTCCCGTCATGCTTTCAATAGACCTCTTCGAGATCCAACTGATGATCTTTATTCGGAACTTGAAATCCTAAGAGTAAGACAGTTGTACATACTAGTACTCATATTCCGATTTCATAAAAACGCTATTTCGTCTATCAAAACTTCGATAAGATCCCAAATGGACCACTTGTTTATGGAAAAGCACATCAAAAACTAGGTTTACTGCACTGCACAAGTTACGCTTGTAGAAGAAGAGTTAAAAAATGGCTTATAAAGCTTAAATATACAGAGTCAGAGCAAGTCATTACAAAATATCTTGTTATAATATAATTCTATTTATAAATGAATAAATATCTATTCAAACACAATTCACACAGACATACATTACATACACACAGACATAGCATACACATGTATTTTGTAACTCAGCTTTAGTTCTCTTAGTTGAATTTAGTTTTAAAACCAACATGTATGCTGAATCACACATTAGGTATATATTATTGATTTATTTACGAAAGGGAGAATCCTAGCTTCTCACAACACACGGAATCCTAGTGTGGGAGCTAGTGGCATGAATTTTATTGTATTTTTGATTACTGAATAAATCATTTTTCATTTTTTTCCATTTTCATGCTAGATGATTTGGCCAAATGAAGGGTCGTGCTCCAATCACTCCAATTTAACTTAAATTCCAACTTGTATATATGCCATCATTTTATACAACTTCAACAGCGTGATTTAAGTTTTTTGAGACAATTACAATAAGGCGGATGGTGGAATGTTACCATACATCCCTCGATTCTCAACTCCAGGCCAGTCTCCGCTGCTTGTGGTACATTATGCTGATCGAAGAAGCTGTGGCACCGGGTTCCTGCTGTAGAGGGCAACAGGGCTCCGTGCCACCACAGTTCAATCACGATGAGAATGATACATATAGTAATACATATACTTACTACGTTTCCTATTTATCTGTATGACTGCCAAATTGAAATCACGTCCTTAAAATATGTTAATGAAGGCCTTTATTGATACAGTTAATGTTAAATTTTAATTCAATTCTGATGTTTTTTGAAATATCGCGTTCAGACAGACAAACGATTAATTATTAATTTTACAATGCGTTAACCCTGAACTTTCTTCCCCAAACACTATGACAATTTCGGCGCACGATTAACCCCTCTTTTACATTGGCAAATGTGTAACAACAGCAGATTAATCTAATGTTAAATAAGGGCAGCCCCTGTCATAGACCTCTACACCGGTGTATACAGTAAACGAAAAATCTTTCTCTAATACTTTTGTTACGGAAAAAATAAAGCCTCCAGTATTTTTTCAAAAGATTATTACGGACATAGCTGTAGGGTAAAGTTCACATAACTTATATTCGATATTCCTTTAAGTACATCACAAATGTGCTGTTTAGCTTTCAAATGTGCAATAAAGTACATATTTTACTGGTAAGGATTTTTATAGGTACGTTCAACAGTTTTATTGGCCTATTTATTTTAATACTGTAGCGCAGGACGATGTCAGACGGTTCTAGAGAGGCCACTCAGCACTTTTATGTGTAAAAAATTTATATACAATGTATAATGAAGTCAACCAAGTGCATATTAGGCAATTCCTTAGGTAACAGAAAAACAAACTCAATCGGAACTACCTATTTAAAATAAATTACATCGTTTAACATTGATTTATCTATACTACAAAAGATTATCGTTTTATACACTGACTTAAATTTGACCACTTTGAAAATTTTTGTCTGTCTATCTGTCTCTTTGTATGTCCCGTTATAACTCAAGAATGGCTTGACCGATGTTCATGAATATTGGTGTAGTGGTGTATTGTACAGTGAGAGCACGCGATAGTGCAGATGATAGGCTATATAAAATAACAGTAAACCTAATGTTGTCTAGTAAAGGCAAAAAATATGAAAATCTTAATAATTGGTAATAATATAAGTAGGTACTTGTTTGTCCAACAGGAACAAAGTCAGACGGGGCCGCTAGTTGGTAATAATATCGCATGAGTTTGCGGGAAATTTAAGGAAATAGCTGTACACAACGTAGACATTCAATACACTTACGAGTAGGTAAAAAACACATTACACATTACACACACACACACACAAGGTAGGTACACATTGTCAAGCATTAATATATTTTTATGTAGAAAAGGTTCTTGTAGACACGCACACACAGAGACACACACCGACGTCGGTATATACATACCGGTAAGGTTATAATTGTAAAAATAGCGACTTTTAGTAAATCTAAAAAAAAGTTTATCGACGAACTTCATGTAAAAGGCTACTGTGTTTATAGGATAGCTCACCCCAATTATAGAGCACACGGAATTTCTCCCACGATTTACGGTCCCCAGGGAAGTGTAACTATTCCAAACGATATAAATCGCTATTGGTAGTTCTTTAAAACTAACTTAGGAAAAGTTTCAAAGTTAGTTTCAGAACTTCTACTTTATGCGCTGTCCGTGACAGACAGACAGTGAAATATATTTCTCTTTCTTTATTTATATCGCTTCACGTTGAATTGAATTGTCTGTCTTTAATATGAAACTTACTAACTTGATTAAATAATTTTGTGAATTCAGTACTTTATTCTGTAATCGTGCAAAGTCTAAAGCAAGTTATTTTTAATACAATCAGTTGTTTCACAAAGGGCGTCACTGAATTTACAGTTGAAGCATTTAGTAGAAGCGGTAATGTCTTGGTGGTTTGCACGTCGGTGTCCAATAGTATCCGAGTTCGAATCCTATACGAACTTTTTACTATGTGTAAATGTTACAAATTGTCATTTGCTCCGGTTAAGAAATCGCGGGAAATCGCATACTTGATAGTTCTTCATTAGGTTTTCAACATTGAGCAAAGTTGTATTGGGTCAGTGTATAATGGCCTTCAATCCTCTTACTATGAGCCGTGGTTCGAGTCCAGTAGTGGGATTAATTTTATGTTACATGATACGCTGTCGTAATAGTAATGAAAGTTTTTTGTTAATAACACAGCTTATTTATGTTCTAAAAATAGCACGCATCGATAAAATGTTTAATTTACGTTGGAAATATCATTCCTTTAGACCAGGGATTCCCGAACTATTTTGGCCAGAACTATTTTGGCCAAGAGACCCTTTTTCCAAAATGTTGTGATACATAAGACCCCCATAACCAAATAATTTTAAAAATCCACCACCATCCACTAACTTATAAAAGCCTAAAGAAAACCTCGTAACATTACTGGCGGTCGATTTTTAGACCTTGTCGACACCAAAATGAGTTTTCGTTTATGTCGATCCCAAAAGCCTTAAAAAACACGTAACACTACTTATACAGTATTTTGAAAATTGCAAATAACTTGTATCTGGGAAATCGATTTCGACCCCCAGGGATCGATATCGATCACTTTGGGAATCCCCTGCCTTGGACTAATAATCCAAATGTATACTTTGTTTTTTGTTTTTTAGGGAGAAAACCTTCAAAAGGTATCCATGGATTTAGTAGCGGCACCGGGTTATGTGGGAATTTTACTGCTCTAAAAGCTCCTCTGGTGGCGTTCCTCAGCGCTACGTACAGGACTCCGAGATCTCCAACGGAACGCAACCGGAGTCCTAAGCGTGTCCCCCGCTGGGCTCTTCTCATGATGAGCCGCCGCTCATCACCCACCTTCTGATGTTTACGGTGGTATGCGGCCACGTATACCGTCGTCCTTCCCGAAGTCGCTGACTGGACGGTTCGAGCCCCCACCTTAACCGCCTACAGCCCCTGAATCCCCCGTTTTAGTCGCCTCTTACGACAGGCAGGAGATGCCAAAGCCATTATTCTGGTCCCGAGCTACTAAATGTCTCCTATGCCTCCTACAGCCTCTTTTAAAATCGCCAGGTTCATTAATCGTCCACTTTGAGAAAGCTTGCGTTGAATATTTTATGTCAATATCGAAAACTTCCGCTCAGATAAATTTTCTCTGACTTCCGTCTTTCTCCTTCTTAATGACGAAATACCTTTGAAACAGCATAAGAAGTAAAATATAACAATTGTAAATTATGAGTATTAATAAATAATAAGAATTAATGATATTGTATTTAAATAGGAACCTCGTCATTTTTAAGTATGTTTAAAAGAAAATCGAAGTGTTCCAAAAATTCATTTATTTATTTTATTTTACACCCCTTATTGTACACCAGAAATGTTAATACAGATTTAACAATACAACGCTAAGAATTTTATCTACAAAAGGCGATCTTTGGATTTATAACAGGAAAGATTATTGTAATTAATAAATAGGGTGCACGTTATGAATCAAAATTCACCTACAAAAAAAATGTAATAAAAAAAAATTAAGTATCTAATACATAAAATTTAAACAAATATATACAACATAACATATATATCCAACATATACATACCAAAAGAACAGCACAAACTAAGCCCCAAAATAATGTTCCTTAACTCGATTATTTAAAGAACTTAGAGGGTGAGTTTCGGATAAAAAAAGGTAAGGAATTCCATAGTCGGACAGCATAAATAGTAAAAGATTTTTGGCAGAATAGTGTTGAATGAGTGATAAGTTAACCGAAGAGCGAAGGAATCGATCATGAGACATACCCAAATAATCGAATCTTTCCTTTAAGAATATGTATAACTATTTTATTACTTAAAAAAGTACCCCATTTGCTGCACAAAACTTAGCCAGCTTAAGTATTCGTATTTTAGATACATATCGAATAGCCAACAGCGCTACGCATACTAATCTGCGCGATACATCACAAGTTGAAACTTTAAGTTTTCATAACTTCGTAACAAAACTCTATGTTTGAAAGTTTCTCCTCACCGTCCGTATTCCAGGCACGTATTTTTCAAAACACACGCAATTTTTTATTAATACCAAATGAACCTAAAGTTGCAGTAATATCGACAGCCTTATAATATACGAGTACAAAGTTGGTCTCCCGCTAGATCCTAGGTTCGAATCATGCGTAACCCACTAACGATTGCACCAACTCGGGCTTACTAAAAAGCTCGACTGGCGGTATCTGGACTGCCAAAGCGTAGTTACTACGATTTATTACTGACTCCATATCCAATTTCCCTATGATGTTAAAATCGAGGACCGAGTACACCAAGTTTGTACCCGAGAACAGAGCTATCCAATAGAATCAGTGTGTATTGGTGCAGTGGTTGATAGGTGTATTTTGACGGCTCGATGACATTCGACTCGACTCAACAATTTCTATCGCACTGAACTTCGAAACGCGCCCGATTGCTTATGGTAGATAAGCCGCAAAAGCGGATACAGAAGATCTTTGTAGATATTTAATTCAAATCCAAAAACATTTCATCGTTTTTATGTAAATACCCGATAAACGAGCAGACGAGCCACCTAATGGTAAGTGGTTACCGTCGCCCATGAACATCAGTAAGATCAAAGGCATCACTGAACCGTAGTAGGCCAGGAAATGAGACGAAAGATAGAAGGGGCGAAGGTTTCAAGCCCCCGGCCGTAACACAACGAGTCGTTTGGCGGCTGACTCAAACAAGAGGGTGGTAGCTAGCCAGGCAGGCTTCACGGGAAGATAACCACCTCCAGTAACAACATTTATGACTTGATAATAATACTGATAATATAATACTCACGTGAAACCCTACCACCAAGCGGACTGACTTCTGTCGCCTCTTACGACAACCTGTTCTGCCAGCATGGGATTGGGGCATGTATTCTGGGCCGCCCCAATATGGCCATTTAGGTATTTGGTAAATATTCTTATGCACTGAATTATTTGCCTATATTACCGTTTCAAAAAGGTGACTTTTCATATAAGTAAAGAATCGGTGATAAAAACGCCTCAGCATACATTTTAAACTATCGTATTTTAGTGCCAAAATATATTTTGAAGACGCGTTTCACTAACTTCCACTTATATTATGATAATATATTCTAAGTAAAGCAATACTAGTAGGCTAGATAGTATCATAATAATAATCTTCAAAGTTAAATGAATACAAATTGATGTTTAGTTTCTATGTAATACCACTGTACGCAAGCTAGCGAGCAAGTTGAATTTGGTACAAGGGATTAAAGAAAGCGAAAATCAAAGGTTTATTCTGTTTTAGTCGCAGAAAAAACCTAGTATGATACTAATATTTTTAACGTATTACTAAAATTTGTAAGTTACATGAATATTGGAAAACGAGGACTAGTGGTTAAGTCTTTACAACTGGGTGCTTTATAAGAGAGCTGAGAATAATAGTGACGGTGGTAATAAGCAGTTATAGCCTCGTAGTTAAAAAAAATTTCAGTTATATACGTATTTCAAAAATTATTATCACTAGCTTTCATGAAGGAAACCATCGTAAGGAAAACCTACATATCTGAGTTCTGCATAATGTTCTCAAATGTATGTGAAGTCCGTCAACCCGCACTTGGCAAGCGTGGAGGACTATGGCTATGAACCCTTTCACTGTGAGAGGGGAGCCAAGCCCAGCCGTGGGACAGTATGTGTTGTAATGATGATGTAGTGCTTTAAATTTTGAAGAAGGTTGTGTCTCAAGCTTACATACATTGTCTAGCAGAAACCGAGCCGTGTTGCAGAACGATATTTTTTTCTTTAGAAACCAAGACGTCGTGATACGTGATTATAAGCAATCAAAATTAAAACATATCGAAATCCAAAAAGTTGGAAAAGTTCGTTATAATGGAGAAGTAGATACAGCGAAAGAAACTCTTCTACACACTTTTTTTCATGTTAAAAGCCGACAAACGAGCAGACGAGCCACCTGATGGTAAGTGGTCACCGTCGCCCATGGACATCAACAAGACCAAAGGTATCACTGATGCGTTGTCGGCCAGGAAATGAGGAGAAGGTAAGAAATTATGTACTGGCTCTCAAGCCCCCTGCCGGAACACGACGAGTCGTTTGGCGGCTGACTCAAGCAGGAGGGTGGTAGCTAGCCAGGCAGGCTTCACGGAAAGATAATAATACCACTAATAATATTAATGACTTAATAATAATACTGATAATATAATCCTTACGCGAAGCCCTACCAACAAGTAGGCTGGCTTCTGTCGCGTCTAACGACACCCTTTTCTACCAGCATGGGATTGGGGGGAGTATTCAAGGCCGCCCCGATACGGAAAGTACCTTCTAAATAATACACACAAAGTAAAATAATATTGTGTAACCTAGCTGCTAACTAGGTAATTTCCTTGTACTCACTTGATAAAATACGTTAAAAAAGTTGTATATCTTAAAAATATAGATAAGTTTGCAAAAATATTATATAAATTATTCGATCTAACATAAAATATATCAATATTAACTTGTATTTGTGGAATATGATTAGATATTTCGTGGTTTTTATTACTATTTCAGTTGCTCAATTTTGGTTTATTTACATATTTTTACATTGCTATGTTTAATACGGCACGAAATCAGCCATCGCTAGTGAAGAGTATTATTTAATAATTAATTTGACAAATTCCAATTTCGGGCGAAGACGTTGTTTCTAGAAAACAAAATCCAGAGTCAAAGATTTTTTACACTTACGTTTTTGCGATCACCGCCGATCATAGATACTTGTAATACGAAAGACATTAAAATTGGTCCCCAACGTTACCGCCGAAACACGTTAAACACGTTTAAAGTTTGATTTTTAGAGCAGTTGCTAATAAGACAGATAAAGAGCCTTATCTCATACACAAGTACCATTTAACTTAAGTTTAAACTAGGTAGTAGCCCAATGATCTCTGGTAGAAGGGGTTGGCGTCATTGTTGCCTCCGTTTAACTCGATAACTGCACTCATAGATAGATGGAGCCACTTTCACTGAAAATTTGCAGATAATCGCTTTTCGCTCACACCTCGCACATCCACCTAACCTAACCACATCAGCATGCCAAGCGGTGAAGCAATTTCGGACGAGTTAGTACTTCAGGAGCGACTCCGGGATTCGTGCCACAATTTGGTTGCGTCGAAGTATTTAAAATTCCAAGTGGATTGTTTAATCAAACGGCGATGATGAAAGCACTTGAATTGTTTCGCTCGCTAAGTGATTTGATTTGCTGAAGTTGTGGGTTCTTGAATAATTTATGAATAACAAGTCACTTAATTAACATTAAGTACTAAGGGATTCGGTCTGTTTTGTATTGGTTAGGCGTAACGCACACGACTATTGATAATGTTGTATTGATTGTAGAAATTTCAAATTTAGTAAAACTTTTAGTTCGTTCGTGGGAAGTTCATGTAATCATTTGTAATAAGGTTCCGTTCGAAGGTACGGGACTGTCATATTTTATTTAAAATAAAGCTCGTGTTATAATTATTGTTATAATGAAAAGTTTTCCTACAAAAAATATAAATATCAAGACTAAGGAATCTTATCTATAAATAAAATGCTTGATTTTTTATACATAAAACTTCACTGCGTTTGATACTCGGAATATTGCAGTTTCTCTTTTCAGAACTACCCAAACAGGAAATTGCTGAAGGGATGACGTAACTTGATTTCAGATAACGTTTATATGAAGTAACTTCGGATAAAGTTTCACTTCGATGAAACCACCGTTGAACTTCATTTCGTTTCGTTTCATGGTAATTTCGAGTCGGTCGTTCGATAATTACTTAATTAAAAGTCGAAAGCTTAATAATTGGCGAATTAATGTTAAGTATTTTTAGCCTTTAATTGTTTCGTTGAATAATAATTAACGAATCGAAACGAAATCGAAACGTAAATTAGGATTACACTTGCATTAATAGATTAAATAGAATTACACTTGCATTAATAGATTAATTAATTAGGATTACACTTGCAGGTATTCGACAGCGCTAACATTTCCTGAAACTCAATTCAAGTCGTACAGCAGATCTGTAATAGCAAACTTGTTATAATAACGTATGACGTTGAGAAATCCAGTACATCTTTCGTAGCTAAAATATGTTCCTTCTCCACTCCTCTACTTATTCTACGCCTTTGCTATTTACTATGTATATTTTAGTCAACTTATATAAAATGTGCAGAGTTCGATAACGTTTCTCGTATTAAACGTCACTCAGTAAATTCTACTTGTACATCAACTGATCTAATATTACTCCATGTAACGATCCACATTAACTCTACACTTAATGTAGAAACGCTCCAAGCAAATAACGTTAGCAAACGAGCTTCTCGAGTCTGTAAATAAAGTGCCTAGTCCACTATAGAGCCAAGACTAGAGAAAGAACTTGATTATTAAAAAAAAGTCTTCACTATAGATTACTCGTTAAATGATTGGTGAATATAATTTTATAGTAGTAGATCTCATCTGACCATCATCTGAGTAGGAGAAGAATTATACAAATCGACCGATTATATAAATCTCAGTGAAGTCATAAGCTTATTCTCAAGAATGTACCGAGCATCCGTTAATCTTCTTCTGTTCTGGAAGTTGGTTGAAAATATTTATTTATTTAAATAACGAAAAACTGACATGGTAGGTTGCACCTAACACACCTATTTATGTAGACATAAAAGCTGCCCCCTCTGACTACGTTTAGGTTGAACGATAACATTTATATAAACATTATTCAAAATTTAATGTTTTTTGCCATCATCATTAGTTTTACTGGTATGATTCTTGAATTATAACGAGACGTACGGACAGAGAGACAGACAAAAATTCTCAAAATGTTCAAATTTATGTCAGGGAGGCAAAAAACGAATATTGATTATGAAACTGGACAAAAAAATTGTATGTACAGACAGAGAGACACTACAGATATATATAGTAGTGTAGATTGTAGCACTTCTATGAAATAATAATAAATAAATAAATAATAAATATATAAATAAACGTTTACACACTCACACCATCGCACTAGGATTCCCTGTGTTGCGGGTGGCATAAACATACACAATTATCACATTACAAACACCCATGACCCGAGAACAAACATTTATCTGTCACATAAATATCTGCCCCGACCGGGAATCGATCCCGGGACCCCACGCTCGGCAGGCAGGGTCACTACCAACTGGGCTACGGGGTCGTCAAATAATGGCAAGACATCCAAAAATCTGTGCGTCAAATGAGTTCAAGGAGCGAGTCAAAAGCGACTCCGGGGCCTTTAGAGAATTAGTTTTAGCACATCAAGATTACAAAAATCATTTTAGTAATCTGAGAAAGTACATCAGTAACAGTTATATTCATTACCGAGCAGATGGGCTACCTTAAGCCAAATGCTCGTATGTAGCATTTCACAGTCTAGAAGAAAAGTGGTAGCCAGCAAATCAATAAAGAACCCTATTACCATAAATACTAGAGTGATAAACTAGTCTTACATAACTTGTCCCTGTAGCCCTTGTCCCGGGACCAAAATAGGGCTACGGTATTCCCTGCCTGTCGTAAGAGGCGACTAAAAAGGGACTTCCGGGGCCCTGGGCGGCTAGGGTGGAAACCCGAACCGTCCAGTTAACGACCCCGGGAAGGACGTCGGTATGCGTACCGGCATACCGGCGAAAACACTAGAAGGTGAGGGATTAACATCCCGAGGAGAGCCCGGCGAGGCACGCTTTCATAGAACTCCGATTGTGTTCCGTTGGAGATTCTGGAGTCCTATCATAGCGCTGAGGAAGGCCACCGGGGGGGGTTTAGTACCTTTTGAAGGTTTCCCCCTCGTCAACAAAAAAAAGGTTTTACATAACTAGTGATCTGTAACAGAGTGGCCCGAGTACTATTTTTCTTAATGGATAAATATATTCTTAGCTGAACGGGACTAAATAAATAAAAATAAGAACTTCATTAAGATCACGAGTATTTTAAATGGTGAAATTTATAAATTACGAAATGGAAATATCAAACAGACTTTTGTAAATCAATTCTAAACAAATGTAAGACGAAACAGAATTGACTATTCAAACGGACAGAGTTTCCCCTTAACACGTTCACCACTAATATAAGTGTGTGCAGAATTTTTTTTTTTGCGCCCAGACAAAGGAGATAGGGCTACCCTCCGGAAACGGGAGAGGGGGGTGGTGAATGCTCATAGCATACCAGCGCAGCCGGCCGCAAGCGTATGCTCGCTTGTTGTTAACACTGAAGGTGTTGTCGAATGGAGAGACTATGTGGCATCTTAAGGATGCTACTAACTGTTATTGTTGGAGTTTTTAACTATGGCTGCCAGGCGGCAGTCCAAGTCCGAAGATAACTTGTCAGGGGGATCTGTGAGAGCGTTTCATGGCCTCCGGATTTGATGGCCTGTAAGACTAGGGGCGGTGTAATCCGCTGCCTGTCTGATTAGTGGGTTCGAGTGTTCCTCTGAGGATCTGAAAAATGTAGTGCAATATTCTTTAAAAGATTTCTGGATTGTCGGGAGTTGAAGATCGAAGTGCAGGTCGACGTTCCTCACGCACCAGTGAGCGTTGGTTGCGATCCTGCAAAAAAGGTTTTGAACAATCTGGATGGGATAGAGGACTCGGGGATCGGCGTGTGCGAAGACAGGGGTGGCGTATGACATCACCGGTCGTATGCAAACCTTGTAGAGCGTTCGCTTGCTTCTGAGGGACATCTTACTGTGCCTCCCCAACAGACTGTTGAGTCGGCTCATATAGAATCTGGCGGAGTTGGTGACTTTACGAACGTGCGGTCTGAAGGTAAGTCTGGAGTCGAGAGTTATTCCTAGGTATTTGGTACTGGTTTTCCACGGAACAGAGGTGCCTAGCAAACGGATGTTTGGGGCTTCTTGTCTGGTCTTGTAGTGAAAACATAACGCGGAGCTTTTCTCCGCGTTGACTTCGATTCGCCATTTGGTGAACCATTTGCCTAACTGAGTGTTGGAGTCTGAAGAGGACTGAATCTAATTTCTGCGATTGATAATAGAGGGCGGTGTCATCTGCGAATAGTGAGAGTTGTACGCCGTTTTTAGGGATAGGTATGTCGTTCATATACGTTAAAAATAACAGAGGTGCGAGTACCGAGCCCTGTGGAATCCCAGCCGCTAGCAGGCGTGGGGAGGAAAGTACTCCTTCGTGTCTGAAACGAAAGGAGCGGTTTTGGAGGTAGGAAGCGACTAATCGAACAACGCGATCTGGCAGACCTAGGTAATGGAGTTTAAAGAGGAGTCCTACGTACCAAACTTTGTCGAAAGCTTTGGCAACGTCGAAGAAAACCGCGACTGTGCGTTTACGTTTGGGATAAAAACCGCTTAAGATATATTCCACTATGCGATGGATTTGCTGAGGGCACGAGTGCTTGGCACGAAAGCCGAACTGTTGTGGAATGATTAAAGGTTGACCGCCTACTGGGAAGAGAAGGTTCCTTAGTCTTGAGTGTATGACGCGTTCGAATACTTTCCCCATAGCCTTGAGGAGACTGATGGGGCGGTGGTTTGACGGTATATTAAGAGGTTTACCGGGTTTTGGAATTCCTATTACGATCGCTTCCTTCCAAGCGGTTGGAAAGAAAGAGCGTTGGCTCGCTTCCTATACGTTGGAGTGGGTTAGAGTGCGGCCCTTCTAAGGGCTGCATTCTTGGCTTGAATAAGATTCCTAACATCGAGTGGTAGTTTTCGGTTTGGCACCTCGACTACACGCTCGTTGTCACGGAGAGATGTTTGTACTAAATGAGTTAGAGAGTTGACCGCTGAGTCTATGTTTTCCTTATTGACGAAGTAATCTGAGTTGATTGTAGCCAGCGGTGAGCCGGCGGCATCGAGACCTGTTACTAATGATTTTTTATAGCCTTCCCAGTTGGTGAAGGTTTTAGTAGAAGTGGTTGGATCGGTGGCATAAGGCGCGAATTTGAGAGAGACCGGCCGGTGGTCGGAACCTAAGTCGTTGAGCGTTTCGATCGCTCTTAAATTAAGCGCGACTTCTTTAACTAGCGCGAGATCGATAATGTCTGGAGGATGGAGTGCGTGATCCGGGTAATGAGTAGGGGAGGAAGGACAAAGGACATCGACGTCCCGTGTTTCTACGAATTGTCTAAGTTTGACTCCATTCGCGTTGGTCGATCGGCACTTCCAATCCGTGTGTTTGGAGTTGAGATCTCCGAATAAAATAAGCGAATCTCCTAGTGAGAGTAGGGCCTCTAAGTCCGAGTTTAAGAGCGGAGCTCCCTCCGGTTTATATACTGACGCTATGATCAGGGACGGATGCCCAGTCATGCCTAGCTTGCAAATAGTGGCTTCTAAGTTAGTGAGTGTTGGAGTCTTCATAGGGGAACAGTGGAGCGACTTTCTAAAGTAAATAGCGGTGCCACCGCTTACGCGGTTTGAGGTGCCGCCGGGGCGTCTGTCGGTTCTGTTTTGTCTGTCCTTACGTATGAGGTTGTACGAGGGAATTGATAGGCCCTTGGTGTGGGCGGGTTTTAAGAAAGTTTCTTGAACTAGTAGTAGGTCCGTGGCGTTGTTGCGAACAAATTCCTTAAATTCAGGGATGTTGGAGCGGAGGCCGCGCGTGTTGAACGAGACGAGTGAGATGCCCTTGGGTTTGGTACGACCGGTGTGACTGGATGGCGCACTGAGTGCTTGGGCCATTATAACGATATTAATAAATGGCTGTGTTCAGCGAGCGCTATAAGGCGCTGCTGTGGTGTGGTCGCCGCCCGTATCTTGCGGGCCAGGAGGGAAATTTCCGCGATGTCGACGTTTTGGATGACGTCGTAAACGAGCTTCATGTCCTCGGCCAGGGACGACTTGCCATCTGGTTGCGCGGTGTTGCTAGCGCGAGGTTCAGCCTGTTTCCGGTCGCGCGGGTCGGCCGGAGCAGGGCGGGGAGCAGCTACGGTTGTCGTGGTCGTGTCTGTCCGTCTCCACGAGTTGAAGTGCTCGGGTCTAGGTGGCGCGATAGGCGTCCTCAGAGGAGGGAAGTTTGCTTTGGTGTTCGGCGGAGGGCCAGATTGGGTGTTTCTCCAAGATTTCCATGCGGCAGTCCTGAGTGGGATAGGTCGGGGAGCTCTGGGGCAGCCACGGTAATTGGCCGGGTGGCCGGCTTGGCCGCAGAGAACGCAGGCCGGAGGCGACTCCGAGTCGCGTGTGCGCGAGCACTCTTTGGTGCTATGGGGCTCCAGGCACTTAACGCATCTGGGGTTGGCGGAACAGTTCGCCGCTGCGTGGCCGTAGAGCTGGCAGCGATGGCATTGACCGGGGAAGCCGCGTCTATGCAGGGGCTCTACTTTGATGAAGGATTGACCACAGATGGTCATGTCGGCCCGGAAAATGTTCCGGGACTCGGGCATGTTAGATAGGATGGCTAGAGCCAGCGGGTATTGTCTACCCGTGTTGCTGTACATCTTGTGTACAGCTTTTACTGGATGTCCTTGGGCGACTAAGTCGGCGAGGATAGCTTCGTTAGGAAGCTCGAAAGGGACTCCGCGGAGTACGGCTCGCACCTTGCGCTCTTCCGGAAGAGCGTAGGTGTGGAATGGGATTTTGTTAAGGGTGAGAAACCTCGTAAGGGCATGGAAAACATCGGTGATCGGAGAAGTCACTTTGGCTGTTTCGCCAGTTACTTTGGCGTGAGTGTAAAAGACTTTGTTGTCGGCGCACAGCTGGGTGACTAGAAGCCACTTAGATTTATCCCGGACAAATACCGGTGGCGGGGCCTTGACCTGGGGAGGGACGGGTGAGCAACGGGATGCTGGTTTGATGGGAGGGAGTTGTCTGGAAGAGGATGGGGCGCTGGTGTCGATGGACATGAGCGGGACGGGCTGGGTGGGAAGGGAAGGTTGTCCCTCTGCGGACGCCTTTGCGATACGCTTGGTTAGGCGCTTAGTGCGCTTGGTTTCGACCGGCTGGAAGGCCTGAGCATCGGACTGCGACGGCGTGACGGTACCGTCGTCGGATACTTCTAGCGAGCCATCGGACTCGATTGGGCGTTTACGCGACGAGACGGAGTTCGCGTCGGAGAATTCGACGTCGTGGGCTGGTGAGGCGTCAGGGGACGCGGGTGAGTCAGTCTGTAGTGTCGTTGCAAGAGCCTGGATGACTGTTACCTCATCGAGAGGCGCTTTGAGGAACGGAAAGAGGGCTCCGAGGAGGCGACGGAGGAGACCAAACTCGGATGGATTCATCCTCCTAACAATCCTCCCTGCCGCAGCAGGGAGAGGAGCGAGAACGAACAACGGAATCTAGAAACGAAAATGGAACGGACGAGACTACGAGAACAGTGACTATCCCTAGCGGAAATAGCCACTAACCGTCACCCTGGGAAGGCCCAGTGCAGTGGGATGGGGTCTCCGGTTTCTCTCAGTCCGAGAGGACTGAGAAGCGCACCGGGTCAACGCTAGCTGGCTTCGTTGTCACCGTTAGGTATCCACCAACTCAAACGCGAAACGAATACTTAGTTGATGCCAACACAAAATAACACTAAAAGGCAACAATTAAGTCGCGGTCGATGCGGTATCGGCGACACAGGAAATGCAGTCGAAAAATGAGATGATTTACTCGAGAGTATTTCGGAGGTGTCCGTCTGCTACGGGAGCAGAGGTGTGCAGACGAGCGCTCATTGTCTTATATAGGTGCCTGGCGGTGACTGTCTGCCATCCCCTCCTCTAACGGATGTGACGTCACTTTGCTGCTAACAATATATAAATAAACGTAGATAATTAAATAAAAATTTTACCTGAAGCTCGTTGCTAGATTATTTTACGGTACTAGATAAAAATTCTAAATAGATAATACTGTAAGCTTAGTATTGGTCGTGTTTGTGGAACAAAGATTCCCGCGTTTGATTCCCAAACGGTATAAACATTTATGTGACAAATAAATACCTATTCATTATTGTGTTGCTAATGTATTTTTCTTTGCCATTATGCATGATATGAGTGTATGAACTTCAATATATTTATAAAGAAAAAAATGATAATTCGTCTCTCGCGGACTAAGCGCCTAAATGATTTGATGACCAACTCTGGAGACAGCTGTTTGTTTGTACAATGTTTAGTTTCAAAGGATCCATGTTTCACGAGTTTTAGTACATATGAGTTACTATTTACCCACAGTGGACCGTTTTCCTAGCAAATTAATTACTTAGACGATGATGCCCTAACTTTTAACACTTTAAGTGAATATCAGAGCAAAGGGACACTTTGCCATAGGTAAGGAATGAACATAAGTACCTGCTATCTACGTTAAGCGTTACATTCAGATATAACTTAATGTTCCCTCTTATATTAATGGAGGTGATAAGCGAGATGTGTTAGAACTCAAGGCAATGTCATCGATGTTAGGATATAAGCCAACACTGCGATTAATGCGTCGATAAGGTTGTCAATTATTTTTTTATTAATTGAAAATAAAAACTACATTACAAATAACCATACTTAATATTTAAAAAACTATAATTATAAAAAAAAATTACCACATAACTTTTAGATACCTCTCGAGAATTTTGATAAAAGTACTTTTGCCAGGAAGCCCGGCATTGTTTCTTGATGATCGATGTAAGTACAGATGTGTTACAGATACAGGAACGCCGTCATTGTCTGCTTGCTTGGATAGCAGATCTACTTTATCATTTTCTTCTAGCTGGATATGAGATGAAATCCACTGAAGGACTTTTCTCTTGCGACGAGCCAAATTTATCGACTAGATGTACGCGTGAGCTCCTGGTACAATTCAATATGCATAATGAATATATTAAAATCTATCTTAAGTTTAATTAATACTACAGTGCGGGTCCAAAAAAGAAGCTGCACCAGCTCCGTAATCGTTACTAGAGCCGTCAGTGAAAATTATGTGCCAATTCTTATACTTTTACTTAATAAATCTCGTGCCGCTGATGGCAGTCATGGCAACTGTAGGAACGTTTAGCGTTACCTATTAGGAGAATCGACTCGGATGTGATTTTTTGTACGTTAATGTTACTAAACCTGATCTGTAATAAACACATTTGGATTGATTATTAATATATAAGGGAAAGCAATAATAACAATTTACTATTAAAGGGATTTTTCTATTTCAGAAAATAATTCTTCCAATACTTGCACATTATTTGACAAGGATTTAAGCGATATTTCCACCATACCTTATACAAAATTAGAGGTGAAAGATACAATTATTTTCCATTATATTTGGTGTACTAAGTATAAAGTCAACCATTGTATGTTCTTATATCACTCAATACAATTCACATGCCGTCATTATCATAAGATCTATCTCGACAGGAGCAAAAACCTGAACCTATTAGTGGTCCAGTGCAAGACACGAGTCTCTCTTCATAAACGAGAATGCCTAGATCCTAATCAAATAATCTTCCACGCTGCTCCAGTTTCAATTGATAGAGTTAGTTGCGAACTCAATTGACAGAATAACTTATACTGCACGAAAACTGCTACTAGCTGTCACCGTTCCCACTATTGATCCCGTTACTCGACTTACTCGATCACTTACGGTCAATATAATCCATCCGGTGATGGACGCTTAAATGATATACACACTTAACCCAAATCAGACCGATCTCCGTCCCGAAACCCAAGTATGAAAAGCCTAGACCGGTGTGTACTCGCAGTAGAAATCTGTGTAACCAAAATATAGGTATTCGCTTCGTAAATCCCCCGACCGTTAGAGAACAGAGCGGTTCCGCAGCGGAGGCGCTATATCGCTTTACGACTGATTTATGTAGGCTTTTATCGCGACGGAACACACCAGCGCCACTTAATTACAGCTGGAACTACGGCAAACCAATAACCGAGCAGAGAAATGACCAAAAATTTTTTTTTTATTTTCTTCTCATGTAAAATAAAGCGTATAATTTCATTGAGAAACTTCAAAGAAGTAATATTTAAATGTTTGATTGGATGTTTTTTATTTCAAAATAACGTAGGATATACGATTGATTTAATAGCTATGTACCACAAGAAGTTAATATACACAACTCAACAAAATTATTTTCAATTGGCGTCGAACCTCGGAATTTTGCCATTAACACCTGCAATCCGTTCTGGAACAGCATAATTTATTATGATGCAGGTTTAGTTAATAACTGGGAAAGCTTCGTGCAGACCACGGAGTTCTTAACGAGTTGAAACTAAATCTCCCCTTTTATTATTACGAAAGTAATTAACAATAGCCTTTTCTTATTTTATTTTAATCCAGGCAGCAATAGCAGTACAATTCTACCTAATGGTAAGTGGCAATACAGCCTCAGATGATAAAAGATAATACCTCAGTAAAAGCCTATTCACCGTTCACTTAAAACGCCCACGTTATAATTGGACGGGAACACCGACGCGGGCAGCTATTTCGTGACTCCGTGTTAAGAATAACGAATATTTTGCTAGTGTTCAGTGACCACTATGGACTATTAATAATCATATTAAACCGTTATCGAATAGAAACACAAATCGCTATCTTTACTTCAGAGGGATTCACTAGAATGCTGACAATTTCAGACATATGCATACAAAAGTTCAATACGATTTAACCATCTTTTCCTTTCTTCATTTATATTTTGTTAAAAAGTAAAATGTCAGATGCTATGTTGTTTCACTCGACATAATAGTGATTGTTAGTACGGCCTCGGTAAGATATGTTATGAGGATGCCCACAGTGAATGAGCCATCGATTTTACGTCATCGTCATGGTTACCATCCCATAGTTTTCGCACTACTTTGGCTCTTTATTGGCAGAACATTGCTGTAACCATGTAATACGAGTTAAACTCATTCATTTTTGTATTCGGAGCATCGATTGTTTATTAAGCAGGATGTACTCTATAAGAATCGTTATTGCTAGTATAACAGTCCAGAAAGAAACATTCAGTACTAAATTTATATTCTCTAGCGAACTAAATAACATTTGAAGCCCTTTAAAAATCAGTTTGGTAAAGGCGAAATTTTAGCTCGAAGCTCCATTATATTTCCTACCGAACTAACTAAACCTATATGTTTTTTTTATGTATTTCCTTTTTAAAAACTTTAAACCAACATCAATGTCATTAAAAATTATCGACAGAATTCAAAATTCTAAATTTAAAACATGTACATCCATTACTTATCGATGCAGTGTTTTTCTGTAATTATCATTTTTTTAAAGCACAAAATCATTCTGGTTCTAATTAGTATTTATAACTCTTAACTGTTTTACTTACAGTAACTTAACTTTATTTTAGATATTTTCTCCTTTAATAATAAACGAGACGGCCGCAGTGGGTGTTTGGGACAGTTCAATGTGCGAAATTTTTAGTGTTTTCCGTAACATTGTCATCCTATTACGCATGAGACGACGTGATTTTAATAATAATTACACCCTGTATATTAATAGAATTTATCTACTCCCATGCTTTAAATCCTCTATAAAAGATTCTGAAACAGTTAGCTTACTGCCAACATTAAAACACCCAATGTCCTAATAACCATAATATCATCCAAACGGATGATATAATGTTGTACTGAATTTCATAATAACACTCATTTGTTTCTTTTCGATCCCTCCTGTGCAAAGGGTTTACTCAACAGACTGCCACATTCTTACTGCTCGATGTGTGGTACCTGCATGAATTTAAAAAAAAGAAAAATCTGTGAAAAATTTTAAAAAAAGGACATTGTTATTCACGTGCGTTTCACTACCAGAACGCCGGGCGCCGTAAAAAAAAGTAGGTTATTCGAATCCTCGCCATTTTTCTTCGATATATTTATTGTTTTGTTTACAAAAAAATGAGCAATTCAAGTTTTGACAGCACACATTTATACTTAGTTTATTTGTATATACTCAGTAATGAATGATATTAGGTTACTAAGACTGGCCAATGGTATAGTGTGTGCTTGTGAGGAGAGTTCACAACCCGCAAAATCATTATTACCAAACTGACCGTGTTCAGTAGGGACCACTTGTATTAATAAATAATTTTAAGTGACTTCACTAAAATTGTATTTATTACCGAACTCCGAACTCGCAAATAATAACCCGTTAGTAATATTGCCTCGAACTAAATTCGAGTTAAAGTGAACAATTTTATCAAAATAATGAACATCTGTGAACGTTTGCATAATCTGTGAACGTTGTGAATAATGAACATTTTGTTATATTTAATAAATATCATACTCAACAGAATTTAATTGACATATCTCTCTGGTTCGCAAATATTTTCTTTTTCATAGGCAAATACATTTTGCTTTCAATGCTACAAACAATACGACTTGTCTCATCATTCACCATCGCGACACAACTGTTCTACTGCTCATTTAGAACTCTCAAATATACAATATAGTTATATGTATAGGTTTGTTCACGGCGTTACCTTCAGCGAATTAAGCAATAAATAATCTTCTCCCCCAGGTTGTCACTGCTGTAAGATTAAGGACGTTGACTTTGAAGAAAACAATAAATCGTTGAGAGAAATTTCTATATATATATATATATA
>PDGT01000055.1:2026273-2067748 GCA_003671415.1 Megathymus violae
TTATAAGGAGCTGCGAAATTCATAAACGCTGTTCCAAATAATTAATTCACATCCATGAATTTATCTTATCCATTATTTCCCTCGAATGACATAGAGGGCAGTATTGAACGAAGGAAAAGTTAATCGTTTGGAGTTTAGGCATTTATTCTGCTATATGATTTGAAACTTATAATTATACATTTTAACCGTAACGGATGCTCACGATTTTTGCGTTTTTTATAATGAGTTTCGCCGTGACCGTGATCAATGTAATTGGGTCGAAATAATCGGTGACACACAAGAATCATGAGTACCAGTTACAATAGAAATAAATTCTGCTAATGCTAAACTGAGTAACAGAATACTTTTACTTGTTCTATTGTTTTAGGTAATTTTAAAGCTTTATCTTACTCGAGTTTTATTGTGGCGAGACTGGCAAATGTGTGTACATATTTTGTTTTTGTCTACATTGTTTACTACAGTACCCACATATACATATTGTTGAGTAAAATGTAGTATTTATGAAAGATGCTTGACGTAGAAAGCCGCTGGTTATTGGCAGTAAAGCACGAATGAAGCAAATGATAATTAATTTGTAATATGCTCATAATTGAATCACTATACAGGTGTTCAGGATTCGATCTCGAGTCTCCTCTGCGGGAAATCGACGTTCAAACCTCTAGGATACCACTAGATTTTTATTCCCTTTTCTCAATTATAATAATACTAGTATTCTCCTAGTGGTTAAAGTTCGAATTTTATTAATCACTCAACAACGTTCTACTTCTGAATTTTTTTACTGATACTAAAGCGTGTCCATACATACCAAACAAAAAATAAAGAAAATCTATTGGCATACAGAGGAGAAAATTAAGTACAAAGTTTTCTCCTTTACTGTTAAAAAAATTGTAGTGGGGCTACATTAAATATTTTTTTGGAATTCGTATCTGTCTTTGTCTAGTCAGGTACCACACTAAAACCACTACTTACATTAGGATGATAGTTGGTATGTATATTAGTAATCTATATTATGGGTCAAAATCTAATATATGTTCTTATGTTTTCAGTATTACGTTAAAACGATTAACAATAGAATATTTGAAATCGAAACTTACAGGATCACTCAGGTGAAGGCATGCCAGTCTCCGAATGAAAGTCCCGTCATGTCGATTTTCAATTCGTTCGCAATCGATCAACAAATTCTCTAACATTTCTGCTACTCGTACAAATAGCAAACATTTGTATCAGAAGATATATTACTGAAAGCCACTTATCTTCTTTTCAATTGAAACTAGTATTTTTTTTCCAAACAAAAGAAATGTACAGGATGTTCTAAACTTTATAACAAATATAGTTGTGTGTATTTCACAGTCTTCAAATTCAAATTTAAAACGATTTAAGCATTAATGTGTTTTGTAAATACACTTATGCACGTCATTTTTGCTTCTAATATCGTTTCGAAAATGTGATTTCATATTGAGTAGAAGAAACGGCGAAATAAACTCCGAAGAAATATGATTCTTTTATAATGGTTATTTACAAAAGCATTATTTTATTATTTATTATTACACCTCATGTTTTTGGATGAAAGTTGATTTTGTTTTCAATTCAATTTCATTACACCATTGACAGTGTATCTAAGGTGGAGCTTGGAGAGCACTTTCTTGAACGCTTTAGCGTGGAAACCATCCAGGCATACGTACCTCCATACACATATTGAACGAACTAAAATCACACAATTTTATGCAAATATGTAGTATAAATTCATTCATTTACAGATTGCTCCTTCGGGAGGCATAAGGACATTTAAAGATGTGGAATACTAATTAAGTATTTTACTTGGGGAGTGTTGGCATGCCAATCTGATCTCTTCAGTTTCTTTAGATCATAATCCTCGAAGCGGCTCTGCATCAGTTAAGATTTATACGACCCATTTCATATTATACGACCCCATAACGCAGTTGGTAGTGACCCTGCCTGCCAAGCGAGGAGTCCCGGGCTTGATTCTCGGCCGGTGCAAAGATTTATGTGACAGATAAATATTTCTTTTCGGATCATGGGTGTTTCTGATGTCATATTTGTGTATATCTTAGAGCAGGGGAATGAGTGTGTAAACGTTTATTTATTTAATATTTTTAAGAACAACCTGTATGAGATACTCTATCAACGACACTCACAAATCGTTCCCAAAGTCACACCTGAAATAGATATTATTTGAAGAGTGAAATAAAGGTTGTTATTCCACCAAACATGACGATATAACTCAACCGTGAAAATCAGTTCCAAGTTACTAAATTTCTCATACAGCAATTGACATAATCATACAACTATTAACATAATTCAAATTACAAATACAAATCTACTTCGAATGCGACTGACAACGACAGTCATAAATGCGGTTAGTAAACGGAACGCGGCACGTGACCTGAGTGATCGCAGCACCGGCACTGTGTCTCTACACTCAGCAACAACAACAACAGAGCCTAGCTGAAGGACATCGGCTGTGGCAGGATGCACTCGTGTTTCGACCGTGCTGGCGACTGTTGCCTTTCGGCTAGGAACTATTACACGATTCGTTTGTAATTATTGTTAACAAAGGATTCTTGAAAGGTTGCTCTGCTCGAATTATCCAATGGATACAACTGCGAAGATAATTGAAAGATAAATAAGTCTGACCATGGCGCTAGCGGTGCTGCTTAGCCCCTGTGAGTCCAGCTCGGCCACGGTCATTGTTAAACGTCAGGTACTCTTACAGCTCGTTTACGGCCATTTACATAAAAAAACTCTTTTTTTTAGTGTCTACTCCAGCGTTATTTGGTGTTTATTGGGCTCCCTTCGCCTCTCAGCTCAAGCCAACTGCCCCTGCTCGTGGTGGACGAACGCTCCCTCCTGTTGAAGGTCTTTGGTCTCAGTGCCATCCAGTTTAATCCCGACAGTAGTTGCACGTCGGTAGGGTAGTTTGCACGCCTGGTTAGCTACCATCCTCCCATAACTGACTGTGAAATTGTTAGTAATGTTTCGGTCGCAGTGTCGGAGAGCCAGTAATATGTCCGTCCCACGAATTGTTTTCCTTTGGTAACGCGTGGATGATAGTTTGACTGTTACTGATGTCTACGGGTACCGGCGACTACTTACCATCAGCTGGCTCGTCTGCTCATTTGTCAAAAACATACATACTTACATAAAAAGATGTAGCCCTACCCTTCCGAAAAGATTAAAACCAATCACACATGCTGATAATACACACTTAAAAATTTACCAAAAAGGTGAACAAAACACTTGTAAAAAAAACGTAAATAACTTGCTCGTCTTTATTATGCAAATTTATTAGGTGCTGAACTAGCTCGTGGCGAATCAGTTTTTCCATATCATTTACTAGTGTATAATAAAACACGCGAGACAATAAAAATGAACTGTATTAAGTTTTTACTGGTTCAACATAAATTTTAGTATGCAGCAGCGAGAGCGGGAAAATAGAGAAGCGCTTACAAAACAAATGCATTTTTTACATTATGCCAACCACAGACACAACAATATTACATAATTATTACGCAGACTAAAAATAAAAAAGCACAGTCCTGCCACATTAATCTATATGTTCAACATTAATTTGAACAACTAGTATATATAAAGAGTGTAATTGTATCCGGCATGTTATTAAAATGTGATGTATATCCAATTCTTTTCAACGTTCCCTTCCGTTAGCTAACTGCGAGAATGCCTCTCGTGTTTAATAGTTGTGAAAATTATTGCCTTAACGGTATTCTCCTGTAACCTACTTACTCACTTTAATTCACAATCTACGAGTCAGTTATGCTCGTGTGATCGGCCCCATTAAAATATTTGTAAATATTTTCAAGTAAACAAGCAAAATTGCAATGAAAATATTTTTGGGATTACAAAATAAGCTTGCAAATTATTATTATTAAAATTATTAAATTTATACTCATAATAAGCTATGACGCAGCAGAATCTATATATGGAATATTCATTGAAATTTTAAAGTAGATAGACTTTGCTATGGATAAAGAACTCTAAATATTTTTATTAGATTTTTAAAGTATATCTCTGTTGGCACCAGTATAAAAATAAAACCACTGCTCGGTTTTACATAATTTTTGATATATTGATCATTTGGAATTATATTGTGGATGTTAAGTCTAGGATACGTTTTGTCTCGGGAAATCGATCTGCTTCTGCTAGTTTTTGTAATCTATATTAAAAAGACTCAGTCGCACAATATGGCCGATGTACTTAAGTATAATTAATATTTTTCTACAATTTAAAATTATATTACACGCCTAAAACCACCATTCAGCCTAGTGACTATATAATTTTTAAGTCTGTATGTGTTGTGTTGGGGTTGTGGTTGTGGTTACGGCTACAATTACGGCTATGGTTACGGCTACGGCTACGGTTACGGTGACTGTGTCGGTAACAGTTTCGGTTATGACTACGATTATAATTAAGATTACGATTACGATTATGGTTAGTGGTTAATTACGTCTGGTCGGGTGTCTAAAAGTATAAAGACATTAGAAATTAGATCACGAAGCGAAAACAGCTCTCTTATATTTTAGTTGTTCTCAAACCGCTACCCAAGTGTTGTGTCAATTAACTGGCAAACATAAAAGATTTGATTAAATTCATTAATAAATAAAATTGCCAATGTTTATATTCTGTAAAAATATTCGTTTGCACCGTTAACGTTTTAATTTAGTCGGTAAGTCGTATTGTCAAATTATGTTTACTTTACTGCCTTCGTTCCTGTTCCAAGAGTGAATTATTAACTTAGATGTAGTAAAGTGTAATTACGTAAGTTATGTCGTTTAATAAGCACCTCGCTGAGATATGAAGTTTTGATCTCTTTGGGTGATAAACACCATGCGATGTTGAGGAGTTGGAAGGTGTTTATAGCTAGTGGTCTTTTAATTGCTTTAATAAATATATCGTTAACATACTCGTGTATAGGATGGAATTTGTCGAATGCTTACTATCATCAGGAAAGTATTTATTAACACGATTGTTGTTAAATAAAATGAAGAACATGAAATAAATGAAAATGAAATAAATGAGCGACATGTGGCAATATTGTTACGTGCCAGCATACACGTTGTTTCGAAGAACGCCAAAGTCATTACGCGGAGGCTTTATTGCACTTCAACACTAATAAACAGTGGCAGTCGGATTCCTTGTTCGCAGGTATTTTGCTTTGTAAAGAGAAGACTTCGCTTTCATATTCGAGGTCCAAACAACCCGCGGACGGTCCTGCCCGATGCATACCGATTTCCGGGCCTTCTTTTGTGTCAATATCCTCGGAAAACAATATAACATACACGACGCGTGTAATCAACCAAACGTGTACGCGATTCACCCTTTTGCGCAAGACATATTATATATTCGTAACAATATATTTATTCCACATAACTCAGGTCACGTGAACAATGGAGTTATTGGTTGAGGTATAGCGGCCGCGTCGTACATTTAACTGCTAATGTGCATCTGCTGAGCCCGATAGATATCTAGATGATAGCAGTGGTAACTGTTCCAGGTGTACAGTGGTCGGATGGAATAAACGTCCATCCACTGAGCCTATAACCAGTAAGAGTCTACAAGATTCTTCTCATAGTAAGTCAACACGATAAACTTTAAAATTGGCAAATGTCGAACGCAGTAAATTAAAACCACATCCAATTTACTGTTAGCAAAATAAATTTTAACTTCGTGATTAAATCGTATTTCAAAAAGTTGTACTGTTGTGATATAAATATTTTCTGCTAAGAATCCAAGTTGCCTCTTTTCCGTGGGGAAATCTGTCATGGATACTCTTCTAACATTTTTCTTCTTTAACTTCTAACTTTTCATTTTTTTACGTGGGAGCGACAGAGGGGGGTTATGCCGGGCTTCTACCGGCTAAAACCCCGCCGTGTTCCTCTCAACGCTGAATGTCGGGGCTACGGGCACGCTTTCGCAATCTTCCACAGCCCCGACAGCGTTAAGACCCTTCGTGGTTGGATGGAGCTGGAGTTCCTCCATCCCGCCTGCTTTAGAGGGGCACACGGAAACACTGAGCGCGCCTCCTCAAGGCCTACAAACGCGTTGATGGATGCCCTTGGATCCACCGCCTAGGGCTAAATTACTGGGGTTGGCGGAGGGCGTGGTAAATCCTTCTCCGACGCCAAACTTTCTTGCTGCGGTTCGGGAGATTACTCGTCATTTTCCCGTTCCGCTCTCCTTCCTCTCTCTCCTGTCGTTTCCGATCATGGGTTTCATGAAACCTATTATCGAAAGGTCGTCTCCTACAGCCACACAGTGTTCACGACGCTCGCTGGCCCATACTTGGCAATCCTCCAGCATATGACTAGGGTCTGCCTCTGGTAACTGCATTATTTCATTAAGTCGATTTTTATAAATACGTTTGATAATTCAACTACGTTATCACTAACTTAAGTGATCAGAAAGCAGAAGCGTCGAAGCAAATGACACCAATTTTATGGTTTCCATGTACCTTATACGGCCTATAGTGACCATATGCAGAAGAACCAGGGCCATCGTAAACATATGTCCGTAAGCTTCACGGAATGCTTTTGGTTGCTGTAGCACGCGTAAACCTCGTAGCACAAGGAGCGTAGCACTGTACAATGTTACTGTACCAAAGTTACCAAACTAATAACAGTGCATAACTAAATTCATTATCACAAGTTGTAACTGCCCGATTGCTGGGCTTAGTTTTCCTGTACTGCGGATTAGCAGATTTCACGCAAAGACGGATTTCGTTTGAGAACATGATGAAGATTTCTCAGTTATACGGGCATCCTCATAATGTCTTTGAGCCGGACTATTTTTTATCAGCAAAACAATTGATAGTTAATATGCACAATGTTTAAAAATTAGATGTCTAATCACCTCTGATCGAACCAAGGTCCGCCGTGTTGAAAAATAACGATCAAATCAGTATGACATCAATATTGGTACACGGTAATCAGAGTTTATTACACAAATCATATTAATCTCTAGAAACCTCAATTGGGATTGTCCTCAAAATCCTGTACGTAACTGTTTGTTTTCACGCATATGTATACCAAATTTCAATACAAGGAATAAAACAATTTATGTAAAGGTACTCGTATTGTCCCCCGTTCCGTGCCCTAAGGAGTTCAATTCCAAAAAAATTCTTCGTAAATATCTATTTTTTTTTATCGCTATACTAAATTTTCTACATATATACTTAGTTTAAAGATAGTATGGATTGTAAGTATAATATTGTAGAATTTATATAGAAAATATCAGATTCTCTTAAAAATAAAAAGAACGATTTATCTAAATATCTGCCCTATATAAGGACGAGGGATGGCTGATGCAAGCCATTTTATTATTGGACGTTTTGGAGATAACTTCACATAGATGCTCCGTTATATTAATTTAAATATTTGTGATTTTGTTTACAATATATGAATACATTTATAAAGATTGCGGGACGCACATTGTTAATTTAAAGTTAAATAAACAGTCACTTACGAGTATTTCAATTCTTTTTTTTTATGTTAATAGCTGACAAACGAGCCGACGAGCCACCTAATGGTAAGTGGTCACCGTCACCCATGGACATTTGCAAGACCCAAGGTATCACTGATGCGTTGTTGACCAGGAAATGAGAAGAAGGTTAGAAAGAAGGTACTGGCTCTCAAGTTCTCAACCGGAACACGACGAGTCATTTGGCGGCTGACTCAAGCAGGAGGGTGGTAGCTAGCCAGGCAGGCTTCACGGAAAGGTAATAATACCAGTAATAATATTAATGACTTAATAATAATACCGATAATATAATCCATACACAAAGCCCTACCACCAAGCAGGCCGGCTTCTGTCGCCTCTTACGACACCCTGTTCTGCCAGCATGGGATCGGGGGGAGTATTATAAGCCGCCCCAATACGGCTGAATGATTAAAATTAAAATTATACATTTATTTGGTTTTAACATTTAGCAAATTATTATAAAGCTTTTGATCCATCAATCCCTATAATCACATAATATAATTACTTAGATATATGTATTTAGTTGTCTCACAAAACATTTCGAATATTTCCGGCGATCATACTGCCCTAATATACTTAAGTAATAAGTTACTTAATATACTTAAGGCTTTCCCCTTAAATGTATATATAATTTTTTTTGTGACCCTAGCAGCCACTTTGCTTCATTTTAAATGTGATTTTGGTACCTTTTGTTATTTTGTTATAGTTTTAATTAGTTCTAATTAATTATTTACAGTCTAGGCCAATTTTGCCACCACCCGAACTATGCGTCACAGATGGATGCACTGAAAATCAGCGTTGTGGATTAAGCACCGCCGCAGCAAAGCTGAGTGCATTCGCTTTTCGCATAAGACAGCATTTCGGTCTTTATTGTTGTTATTCTTTCTTTCTGTTTTTGTAAGCATTATTTTTTTTTTGTTATTCGCTGTTTTATGTGAAATAAACGTTTTTCTTTCTTTCTTCTTTCTTTCTTTCTAATATTCAACACCTTATCTAATTATATTCATGGCTTACGTCCAAACATCCAAGCTCCTAATTGCAATGTGGCTTCTACATCCAGCACACTTGAGCCATAATGATCAGAATTTTAGTGAAAGACCTTTAATGGAGACTATAAAAAGCTATCCTTTTAAAATATACTCGGAACTCCGCTTTGAGAGCTTTTTAACCAGGATTTTAATGAACACGTATTAAGCTCAACTTAGCTTAATATTTTATGGTTGTTATTGTTGTTACTTGAAATTACGTAATATATTGTGTAAGGTTATGCGCCCGGCAAGATGCCACGTGAGGAAGTGATCCAGGCTAAAGGGTGAAGGTTCCATACATGTTGATTATTGGGAAGTGAAGCAAAGGGATAAAGAAATTCATTTCTACAGCCTGTTCATAGGAGTTCAAAGAGGTTCCTGCTATCCTTGTATCGTAATTCCATTCTTCAATTCAAAGCATCCTGCCCAACTTATAGTATTCATTATTAAACAATGACTCCTTTTTATGAGGTCCTTACAGCGTACGCTGCGTACACGCAGTCAAGCTGGATGGTGAGCAAAATTCCTGGCCTGGCCAGCTATCAGACACCTTCTAAAAATAAATTGTGAAAAGTTTTTGATAATGTGTTTCGATATTAGTGCTGGAGTTTGTCTACAAACGGGCTTACTGCTTTGTTCTCGGCCGATTGCGTTAATAACGCCTTTCTTGTTGTACATGTACATGGACGGTAGTGACCACTGACGGTCACGTCACCGGTCTCTCGTTACAATTAAAACAATCAACCATATAACGTTTGTATCCAGTTAAATGATGCAGTGAACCAAATATAACATTGACAATTTCAATTCGTATTCCGCAATAGAACGAGCACGTCGTTCAATGAAAAATGAATTTATATTTTACTTCCATCTTCTCAATGAAAGAATATAAAGTATACGATCAAACATTGCGCACAAAGTAGAGGAAGTTTCCTTTGAATAAAGATATATTATTTTTAAGTGGAGAAACTTCTGAAATTTGCAAGTGTTCAAGGATTGCAAACTATTATATTTCTTCTGCAATCTCGTATTACTGTCGTCATAAGCAATCGCCTAGTGACACTTAGGGTGTGGCTAAAAAGTTAAAGGCTAACGGAGCGAGCCATATATCTATGTACGTTTTTAATTAAAATTTAAAATTATTTGGACCTTGTTAAGTCGATCAGGATAAATTAAAAAATTTCATAAAGTTTCAAAGTAGGTATACATAAATTCTGCGCACGCGCTTATAACAAAAGATGAAAGATACTGGCTGACTAAAAATAATAAACTGGTAATTTAAGCTAATACGATAACATTTAATATAAATTAGGGATATTATGGATATGAAATTTCGGATCCGGAAATGAATACGGATACATGAATAATATTTTACCGATTTCGATTATGGTTACCGATATAAAATTATTTCGGATTATATCTATTGTTTCGGATAAATTCAGATGATTTAGGATTCAGAAAAATATAAAATCTATGTATTTACATGGTAACAGTTTCACTTCATTTGTTTAAAAAAAACGATATATTTTAAAATTAAAAAACAAAAACTATCTAAAAATTTGAATATCTTAGAACTTGTCGCAAAATATTTCATTTAGACTCTGTTCCTATTCGAAATCATTCGAAACGTTTTTATCGGATTCAGTTACGGTTTCGCATATACTTTTATTTCGGATATCGGATAGTTTCGGTTACGGTTACCGAGCTCCATAACACCCCTGGTATAAATCACTGATTTGATTTGTTTGTAGTACTCACGAATTTTGTAATTTTATGCGATAAAAATCGTGAGTACAATAAAAACTAATATATCCGCGATGGTATAACTTAAAAATCATAATACATAATTTTTTTATATATCTCATGCCCATTTCTTACGACATTTTTGAATTTCACATCGCTCACGAAATATACATTGTCTGGAGGCTCTGATTTTTTACACTCGAACTATACATTCAGAGTAAATATCCATCCACTTGCATTACTGAGATAACAATCTCTCTCTAGCTGCAGTGTTTGTCTTAAGCTGGTAGTTTGAGTACCGGAGAGCAAACTGTGCGAGCACTTTCAGATTGTTCGATATTTTAGGTAAATTCAAATATTGTAAAACTACGCGAGAAGATGGCCTGACTAAACACGGAACCGCTAACTCAAAGGACTTTATAATTAAAATATTTATTAAACAAATATTTTAGGAGCAGTTTATTATTCAGTTTCACTATTACTACATATTATTTCGATCCAGCCGTGACATACCAAATTACAAATGACGTTAGTGTCTCGGCCGACTTGAGGCATAGGACATAGGCACCAAGTTAGGCATCTTTCAGATAATAGTCCTGATGTGGAGATGTCTTCGACGTATTTGCGTCCAAGTTAAGCATTGTCCATTGTACAACATTTTTTTTTAAGAAACATATTTTCGACCGACAGCTCCAAAAGCGTCAAACAAATTTTATGAGTACCGTTCACCCAAACAACTGTGACCTGTACACCATTTTGTATAATCAACTTCAATTTATTGAAAAATTAAAAAAGATTCGAACTTTAAATTATATCTTAATCCTTAATCTACCAGACATCAAACGCAAAAAGCACACTGCTAATAGAAAATCTATGATAAATCACCAATTACGTCTTTGCCCTAATCCCTGGACATTAATCAGCTAATCCAGTCTGGAGTAATTCCCATGGAATTAATTGCAAGCAAGTTTCAATGGAGTTTGAGTAAATTAATTGAGATGCCAAACTTTGATTTCAATTTGCTCGTCATATTGATTTAGCGCACTGCATCTCGCGAACTCTTTATATCAATTATAAAATAACATAATTCAGTGTTAGCTGTGAGTTGTCAACAAAAAAGTAAGGTTAGAAAAGCCGAGGTCACAGATTCAAGTGGCCTCTAAAATAAGAGACCTGACACTATAACCTCGTCTGTTATTTAGCAGGACCAGTCACGATCAGAAATCTGCAGCTTAGACTCAATAGTGGAAGGAGCCTCTTACACCCTAATTACACCGTATACTTATTTGCTTCAATTTGAACACTTTTTTTTACGTAAAACGAGTTAATGCTTGACAACAATCCACGTGATAATAAGTAGTGATGAAATATAAGATGTTCAACGGACTAACTTATAAATGCCTATGTACTTTCACAACACCAACATGAGTAAGCTATTCCGAGTTACCTTGCAGTTGGTTTAGCTTTGGACTCGATAAACTGACCAAAGTTGAGATTCGAAAAAACTCGATTCAACTCGCAACAATTGAAGACGGTCATTCTTCCATAGCCACTTTCACGCCTTTTAGGACATATATTTTTATTACTTAAATTAATTAACTTTTTACTAAACATCTGCATATGTTTAGAATCTAATTCAACGGTTAAAATAACAAAGAATCGTCTGTTTAATTTACGGCCATAATTGATTACTTGCGAAGTAATTAAAAAGTTTGAAATTTGCAAAGTTTACTATTCGCCGCGTCGGGACGGCATTTCTGAAGCTTCTAGAACTATCTATAATTATACTGAATCGGTTTGCAGACTATTTGATATCGGTAACAAGTGTTTGTAGTGACCAAAACAGCCAGTGCACCATCAGATAATTAAATCTTGACCAAAAGTACTTCAAAAATTCCTCAATGTTACACAATGGAACGCTTAATAGAAATCGATTATGTAAGATGGTTTAAAATCAGGGATAAATCACCAAGGCCGTCGAGGGTATCTTCCGTCGGATGTCATTTTACCATTGCGAAGACCGGATAACGATCTGGCCCTAACTGCAAAAGAGAAATCCAATCTCTTAGGTTACTCGCTTCGTATCACAACTAACTCGACTCACTTCGACCGCGGAGCCACACTGCCTACTGTCCCGCATTGTAAGAGCTCAATGATCGATACACGTTTCACGCAGAAAGCTGTAAAACGATCTCTTTTGTCTCTCGAGGCCAAAAAGTCGAGTGGTCCAGACGGAATTCCTGCAATGGTGTTAAAAATGTGCGCTATAGAGCTGATTTCGTCGTCGATGGCTACAATGTAGGTATCCTTGTCCTACAATGGAGGTAAAGTTATGTCTTCTTGGAAGGTTGCTCTCATAAATGCAATCCCCAAAAAAGGTGACAAACTATATAGACCCAACCCACTACCCAACCCAACCCAATAACCTCCCTTCTCTCAAAAATAATGGAACGTGTTATAAACATGCAGCTCCTCGAATACCTGGAGGAACACCAGCTGATCTGTGACAGGCAGTATGACTTCCGTCATGGTCGATCGACAGATAACCTCTATCTGATCTGGTAATATGTGATCCATTACTGGACCCAAACCATTGAGATTCGCGGAGATGCATTGGTTGTAAGCCGAGACATCGCCAAGGCGTTTGATCGGGTCTAGCACAGAGCCTTTCTGTCGAAACTACCATCATACGTCCTGCCAGAGAGATGATACAGGTGGATAGGCACTTTTTTTTTTATCCGAACGTGTCATCTCAGTCACTATCGACAGTCAATGCTCTGACACAAAATTTATTAATGCTGGCGTTCTCCAAGGCTCAGTGCTTTCTCCCATGCAGTTGATTCTGCATATCAATGATATGTAAAACAAATCCACAGCATGCACTGCTATGCACGGGTGCGCAATGTTCGGGCCGCGTAAAATTCTCTCGGTCCCACCTTAAGGGGAATAATACCTGTTCCTATTCAACCCCTCGAACACGCAAGTCTGTACAATTTAATTAAATTAAAAGTTAATAATAATCACCCTACTAATTAATATGCCCAGTTGGTAGGGTCCCTGCAGTATCGATTCCCGGCCGGGACAGACATTAACATAACATATAAATGTTTGTTCTTGGGTCATGAATGTTTGTTGTTATATTTACGTTTAAAAAAGAAATTTAAAACAATAAAACCTTTTTAAGGATATGAAAAAATAATAATGGCAATTTTACGATCCGAGCAACACCTTTTACTTAACCATTACTTGGATTATGATTTTACTAATATAATTTTAATACTATTTAACTAGTTTAAGTTAAAAGAAATCTAATACGAAGTAATATCAACTGGACGTATCAACGCACAAATTCAACCGTAATTTAAATTTTTACAAATTATTATCGGAAGTTAGGTGGCGTTCATAAGTTTGACATTACATAGAAAGTGGAAAAGAGAGAATAATCTAATATAAAATCCCGTGCAATCGAAGAACGAAGAAATCCCAGTTTAGTCGTGTTGTCAAAGTGCGAAGATAACAGTGTAAAAATAAATAATGTGTGAACTATTGTTTGGTTTTTATTATACTTTCATTTCACACAAAGAACAAGAGGTTATTAAAGAAAATGCTCAGCTAACAGCGTCACCTAGTAAGTAAACGTACAGACAAAAGGGATAGTAGCATCCAATTCCCTTTCCCTGCGTAACTCCGTGCAATTAATACAAAGTTTTACAAAGTATATGGCACATTTAAAGGGGTTCCTTAGCTTGAAATTGAGTTTCCGTATACTGTTACGGAATACATTGTCTAAATCGCGTCGCATCAAGTGCCAGATTAACAACCTAATAGCGGATTGATGGATAAAATCGTTCTTACGTTTGCCGTGACTCATAGAGCGAATCTAAATGCCTTCAAGTATGACACACCTCCAAAGACACAGATAATAAATATTACTACATTAATGCAGTGTAGTATGATGTGTACAACCGTAATGTACTAATACTCCAGCCAAAATACGGGTACATCAAATATAAACAAACCATAGATCATACAATGTCAGATTGCTGGAGCCCTTGCTCGGCAAACCGAATCACAGAACTGTGCTACAGGACTATGGAACTGTGTTATTATGTAGTTCATATAGTTAAATAACTATATCCTTTTAGTACTAGTTACGTAATACCTGTGTTGCCACCAGCCTCCAATAAGAGTCCAACGTTCAAGAGGACAAAAGTTATCATAATTCTTATTTCACGTTTTAAGATAAAATTTATTTAACTCAACATCTGACAAAAAATTCTTATTGGGAAAAGGTTTACGACCGCATTGATCTGCGCGACTTATACAAAATGAGAAAGCGTATTCACGTTGATTATAATAAAATTATTATCCATTCGCTAAAAAAAGATGTAAGAAAAGATGTTAGGAACTATTGGCCCAGTGTGAAATGTACCTAGCGATTGTATTTTTATGAATAATGATTGTCGTGACACTGATAAGCTTTTATTCCGGTTTTTTATCGATTCAAGAAATATTTCATTTCAAATAGATAGGATACATAATTAAAAAAAATACAATTCGGTGTATGTTTGACTCCACACCACGAAACTAGAGCTGAATTTAAAAAATAAAAGATTTAATAATTATCAATTTAATTCAATGGTTACTAAGTACAAAACTTATTTTAATCAATGAATTTACCGATATAATTCCATGCCGTTTTAAACCATTCAATCCAGTTGACAGTTACATAACACTGTGGTGATTTTTAACACCTTGTCCAATTTACAACTTGCTTTTAAACATAAAAAAAAAAACAAAAAAAAACTTTTTAAACTATACACTAAACCATGAAACTTAGAAGTCATATCATGATTGTCGCTTGATATTTTCCATTTAAGATTTTTAATTTGCCTGAATGAAATGCAGGTCCCGGGTATTTCCTCGTAAATGTTCAACGTAAAATCTAAAGCTTCTCCATGCGCCGTTCCCGTGTGGATTGATGGAAAGAATGCTCTTTCAAAAGCTCTAACGTTTATTAAATACGCCAACATGGCTTTCCGACTAAATTTAACAATAAAAATCAGGGCACACTTCTTGTGCCCTTGGAAACGAGCCAGAAATTTGATTACTAACAGTCTTCCACACAACTACTGTGCAACAGAATAATTAGTGGATTGTATTACATAACTCCCGGTCTGGTTTCCAATGAGATACAATGGTAATGAGTGTCCGGAATCTCCTGGTCTGGCACACAGCAAAGCCTACCTGAGGCTGACGATTTCAGGTTCTCTGCGCTCCGGTCTGCTGGAAAGCCTTCCGGTAATTAACCACAATCACAATCACCAACCGAACTTCGTTACAATAGGTACAGAGTGGTATAAGATGCGTTGCTGGCCAGCGCTAACGGATCACTGACTCGTGCAGCGCGTACGCCGCATTGTTATCTTTGACCGTGTGGTCGCCCAACCCCCCTCGGCTTACCGGAGCCTAACAGGAGTCCGGAACAACTACTGACCACGGATGCAATTACGTAGCTCATTTGATTACTTCGACTGAGACTCAAATCCAATGAGCACTACTGCAGTTTAAATATGACCTTTGGATCAGATCTTTCTAATCCAGTTTTCAAAATTTCCCTTATAAGTTTACCCACAGCGTACGTCCTCGAAGTTCGAGGACCCTTACACTGTATCTCTCTTGTGATTTATATAAAAAAATGGCTGAAAGAATATCCTGTAAGGCCATTTATTATTTTCTTTGTGGCGGCAGAAATCTTCTAATCGCGTGTAGCGTGGAAACCTTAATGTGGAGCGGAATGATATTTTCATGTAAGGCAAATGAAATATGGGATGAAATAATAAAACTGTATATTTTTTTTTGTATTTTTGCCAGCTTTTATTACTAGTCACTGTCTTAACGAATGAGGAATAAGCTTTGCGAGTGTGTTATGTACGCAACTCAATTTGGGGTGTAACGGAATCTTTACGTCTTTGAGTCGAGTGTTCGTGCAAGCTGAACAATGTGTTGAGCAACCGCTATAGATCTGTCGTAATGGCAGACGCTGGTACATCCACTTCGATCCCGACGGCATAGTTCTTTACCTGCCTGGCTAACTTCCTTTTAAAATCGAATCAACGTGCAATTGAAAAACAGATCCCTCTCTTTCTTCCCGGTCGACAACGAGTCGTCGAATGACCTAGTGTTATGACTGCTTACGTGCAGCCTTTATTACTTACCGAGGATGGTTTATCTTTTTGTTAAGTGGTCATTATTGACGACCTCTTAACCCACGTGGTAACCCATGTAGCTGTGTGGTGTGTACGATCTCAACTCGATGGTAAGTTGTATTATTTGTGTATTTCCATGTCTCCTGCAACAAAGAGAACCCTGGTGCTGTGGTGTACTCGTAAGTATGTGTGAACGATAAAAAAACTTTAATTAAAATATTTGGAAAACTTAGAGCTAATATATAATAATATAGTTCCGTTTCATTTCTTACATAATTTTTTTTTTACTTAATTTGATCTTTATTTTATTTCATAAAAAAAATATAAATTTCAATTAATTTATAGTACTAATAGTAGTAATGTAATGAAAATAAAAGTAATTAACATAATAATCATAATGATAAATAATTATTAATATATTTCAATAGTATTGTCATAAATATGGAATATTAAGATTAGTCGATACAGTTAGTAAGATTTAATTATTGTAATTTGGACTTATTTTTATGCCACAAATTGATATTGAATTTAAATATTAAAATTATTATAGTGTACATAAAATGTTTTTTTTTAATTTGAAATAAATTTATATGTAATTAGAACATAGATAATAGATAGCTATGAATATGGTTTAATTGTATTAATATTTTAGTTTTTGTTATTTATTTGTTTATATATATTTGTTTTAGTTTTGTTGTTTATACACATAAATGTTGTTTCGTTCTGTTTTTTTGTCATGTAAGGACCGCCTAAGGCGTTAAAAGCCTCCTCCATGCATTTCCATATTTTTCGATCTGCTGCTGGTCTATTCCAGGTGTTGCCCGCAATTTCCATCAGGTCGTCGCTCCATCGTTTGTACGGTCTACCATGCGTACGGTTCTTATCTACAGGGCACCAATTTGTTATTGCCTTCTTTCTCTCATCTCTTGTTCTTTGTATATGTCCAGCCCTTCTCCATTTTAGCTATAGTAAGTGTTTAATGACATCACACGCTTTAGTTTTTTGTCTTATGTATGTGTGTTTACTTTATCTTTTAGTTTTAAACCAAAATAACTTCTTTCGATGCCTCTGACATGTTCTTATTTTTTGTATAGTTTTTTTGTTATGGTTCAGGTTTGACAAGCGTATGTAAGACAAGGTAGGAAACTTATATCAATGGCTTTAGTTTTAAGGGTTGTTTTTAAATTGTTCTTGAATACCTCCTCCATCCCCCAGTACTTCTTCCATGTGTTTTCCATTTAACGATTAATTTCACTCTCCATGGTGTTTGAGATTGTAGCAGTCTACATGCTCTAAAAGCGTCGACTGTAGCCAGATATCTCTCTTCCTTCTGTTTGTCATTTCCTTGATTTTGTTACGGTTTATTTCTAGTCCTAAGTGTTTAATATGTATGTTTAGAGATAAAATACAATAAGTATATTAGTAGAAATGGAAAGCCAATTACAAGTTCTCACCCTTAATTTATTTATAATGGTAAAAGGTATAATTACCTAAAGGATGGAAAATCCGTAGTTACATATGTATATGTATATCAACAGTAGAGTAAGCGACAAGTCGAGTGAAAATGAGTAAAACTTCAAAATTAGATGGTAAGGTGAGGTGGCAATGGAGGGCAGTGATAAAAGCGTGGGAAAAAGGTCTCCAACGTTGTCGTGAATCGAAGGTGGATCATATACAAAAAATATTACACTACCTTACATTACCAGTCTCCGCCGTTTATTTGTTTCTTAATGAAACAATAACGGCGCTATAAACACTGAAGTTACACAATAGTTTATAAAATAAAATATATATTATTTATTTTAGGCTACGTAATATTTTGTCATCAACAAGTAGAAATACAAATTTTAAATAGGTATATAGAAATTACAGTTTAGTTGTATTTTTCCCAATGTATTTATATCCATGCATTTTTATCAACTCAAGTAGTTAGATTTTACTTCGAAGCTATTACATTCCTTTTCTAAAAACGTTTTTAGCCATAATCCGCTTCAATTTAGGTGTACTTGTATGGAACTGGTTTACGTTATTATTCATTAATGAATTTATTTATTATTATCTCTCTCATAAAAGTCTCCTACTATTGCAATTGACTGATCGAACATTCTTCCCTAGACAGACCGTACAAAGTTACAAGATAGTCTGTAATAAAAATAAAAATTAACAGAATCTCATTGAATGGAGATTCTAAACCGATTGACAGTGATATAATGAAATGAAACGTCCACTTGAATCACAGCGACAACTATTCATCAATCTAGATCTAGATACCTAATTTGATTTCTGTGAGCACTGCTTTCGTCGTCACTAATGACAGTCACTTTGATAACGAAAAGTTTTAAGCCCCTTTAAATTAGTTTTTAGGTGATAGGTCTTTACATAAAAAGTAAATGGTCCTGATTTCTCGGACAGACTTTCATTCAAACTGTCATTACGTTTACACCCATAGAGGATTGTTTTCTTTGTGGATACGGTAGGCGCACCATATATTATTTATTCAGAATAATTTCATGGCTTAAGAGCTTCCGATGCTTGTTTGGCCACCAAACCTTCCACCGATCTGCACTGGAGCAGCGCAGTGGAATATTCTGCAGATCTACTCAAGCACAAGTGACTTGTGCCTCGCGGTAGGCCGCTAAACATCAGAAGTTTACTTAGCTCTTTTTAATGCGCTGGTTTGGATTTAATGTATGAGTCAATGTTCGCTTTTTGGCACTTCACATTTCCTTAGTCACAAAGCAATCAAGTTCAAAGTGCATAGCATATTCTCACGATATAAAATTCCCTCTGACTTCTCAGGGAATGCAAAGTTTGTCATATAGTGACAAATAACTCCATATAATAGCAGTCTCAAGGTAGTAGAAGCAAAAAAGGACCTGCATAAGTTTATTTACAGGATACCAACATGATTAAATGATTTTGAATTTGAATGCAAAACAAGGTAGTAATATATTTTCAGTAAGTAGAATTTAGGTATTGCGATTAACAAGTACGTAAGTGTCATAGAACATACACAAGCACAAAACACAAAACAAAGCAAATATTCTTATAACTTCTTCTAGAACCACAGAGAGTACCTCAACTGGTAAGGTGTACGGTTTTTGGATAAATTTAAATATATATTTTTAACTTATAACGATTTAAAAGGATCACTTAATGTAAAATATTACGACGGAAGCCGCTGGTTAACTTTCTATCCATATTGCAAGTGAAACACATAGAAAATTTGCTCTCGCTTTTTCAAGTATGTAGTTGAAGTAGCAGTTAAAAACTCATTATCATCCTTGAGTAATATTTAGATTAAACAGAGAGGCACAAACCTGCTGACCTCCAACAAAAGGGACTTGGAATCTGCGCTTCGTTGTTCAGCACAGTGCTCTACGACCAAGGAGGTAATAATTTTTACAACAAAATATATTGAATTAATTACACCTCAGCGGTCTCTTCAATGAGCAACTCGATTCCGAACTTTTACTAAAATTTTTCAAACTATGTGTCTATTACAAATCGATCATATGATTCGTCGAATGAAAACATAGTGAGGAAACCTTGACACCTGAGAGTTTCCGACAACATTCTCGAAGCTATATGAAATCCAGCAATCAGCACTTGGCCAACATGGTGGATTGTAAGACGTTGATCATTGTAAGATCATTGTAAGACGAAATACGAGCCCAGCTGTGGAATAATTATGAGTTGTCATGATGATTATGATGACACATACAAACATGAAGAACATTCTTAATATTTTAATTCTATCTATCGCTGACTGTATTGTTAATTATCTACCTAATCTGAATTTCTAAACCGGAGAGCAATAATTTATACCATTCGGATCCCTTAACGGACCCTTAACGTTCCTTTAATAGCAAATTTACGCATAGTGCTCTTTGTAATATACCAATTCCGATACACAGTCTAATACACTACGTCGGCCTATGACCCTATACAGAGGTCAACGGTATGTGAAATGAGGGTAAAATCACGGTCTCAGATCTCTATTAACGTTAAAACGACTGTTGTGCCTAATCATTGTAAAGTTATGCGAACTACACTATTATGAGTGGTCGAAATTCAACCATAATTATGAAATGGCGTTCGGTCTCTATTTTTTTTTTAGTCGATAACACTAAAACCCATCAATGGCTGTCAAAAATAAATTGCTTGACAAACACTTGTTATTACTTTAAAGTAAGCCGTGACGACAGAAGAAAGGAAACAAAGTGGGCGGAAGTTAAGAACACTTATCTCTTAGCTATGTTCGTTTGTATCTGTCAAGTGGCAAATCTGTTAAATCTCTCCACAGTTGCAGTCTCAACGAGGTATGATCCAAGTTTCTAGCCCAAAATAGCAGTACAAAATTAATAATTATGAAGATTAGAAGAAGACCCTACCCATAATTCTTCCATTTTATTATTAGCGACAATGACATAATAGAGACAATGACATGTCACGTCGGGCAAATGCTTGTTGACAAATTTCACACATAGAATATCAGAAAGGTAAGCTCTTAGGTATGTTTAATTCTTTGAGTTGTTTTCTTTCAATGAAGCAAATGATAATTGAGTTTCTATAAGCTAATTAATATCTCAATTTGGGTCTTCACGAAACAATTAATCTTCTACGTAGCTATAACCTACATTTTGGCCATATTAGGGCGGCCTAGAATATGGATCCCAATCTCGTGCTGGCGGAACAGGATGTCGTAAAAGGCGACAGAAGCCATCCTGCTTGGTGGTAGGATTTCACGTAAATATTATATATCAATATTATTAATAAAATTATTAAAACTATATACTATTATTTATATATATACTATATTTTATATATACTAAAATTATTAAAATAATATTATTAAAACAATCATAATTAGTTAATATTATTACTGGTGTTGATATTCATAGTTGATACGGAGTAAATATATTATGTAAAAAAACTATTTAAATGCACCAAAACATTTTAATCCGAACTTTTTCGTATAAAAAATACAATGAGGAAGGAAAAAGGAAATTAAGTTTTAACACAGAGTACTTAATCTACAGATTAGTGAGGCTAAATAAATTATGGTTGCATTCTCAATTATTTCCAATAACTGGATTATTTTCTTACCGTGGTGCCAGTCTGGCTACCTAGCACCCTTCTAGTTGAATCAGCCGCTAAACGACTCGTCGTGTTCCGGCCTTGAGAGCCAGTAATTCCTTCCTTCTTATTTCTTGGCTGACAACGCATCAGTAGTCTTTGGTGTTACTAAGTCCATGAACGACCACTAACCATCAACTGGTTCGACCGCACGTTTTTCGGCTATTTACATAAAAAAATCAGTCTGCCTATATCTGATTACTGCTTGGCGTTTTTTATGAAAATATATCCAAAATATTATCCCCGTAACGTGGGAACCCTATCCCGTCCAACGTCAGGCCAAATATGGCATTACTTAACGAAACTTCAGACGGACGGACCCCCGAGTGGGCCACTCGACGAAATTGGATCTTTAATCCTGTGGCTCTTCTCAACTCTCTTTTGACCGCGAGTAAGTAGTTGAGTTTTTAATTGCGTTAAATTATCTGTAAGAATCCTTGTCGTCTCATAGAAGTAGAGTAAATGCTTGGAGTCAGCTTCGACTCCAGCGGATCGCTGTAGGGCACACGCCTCTCATACCACTGTATATGTGCAGCCTTTAAGTATACTCAATACTCCGTTCTGTTTGGGTTTTTTTTTGTTAAAAGCCGACAAAGGAGCATACTTAATGGTACAGATGGATGGATCAACGATGAATGTGTTACAAACCGAAAAATTTATGATTTAATTTTTCAAATTTTTTCATACGTGACGCCCAATTCAAGTTACTAACACATCAAATATATCTCATACGTAAATATTTTGTAGAGTTACTTATGTCGTTCTAGCCAATGCAAGTACAAAGTATTCAAAGATGTGAATTTATTTCCCACATATTGGAATGTAGCCACGTCACCGTTTCAAACTACGTCCAGGAAACGGTCTGAGGGATTTTGTTTGCATAACTTTGAACATTTGAACCAATATTGCAAGCATCTGTTATATTTCATCTTGGCGTTATTGCATTCAGAAACAATACGGAAAATCCGCATTGTAAAATGGTGTGGGATTTGTTATATGAAAACCAAAATATTGCTTTCGTATCTACCATCGTACATGGACACAGTCTAAGACCATTTCGTTCTGCCAGATAGTGTCTATGTCTATCGGTCATAGATCTACGATTTTTCCGTTGATTAGTTTTTACGTTTTGACACTGACGTTGGCAGTTCATTCGACGTTCGTCTCAATGAAAACTCAATAAAACGAAACTGGCTAGATGGCGTTAGTTGACACATCAATCGATAATTTACATGTGACGCTAGACGGCGTTAGTTGGCACATCAATCGATAATTTCCGACATATTGTATTTGTAGATAAAACGTGTTTAACGGCTATTACATGATACTCCAACAGAGTATCAAATTGAATTAAATTAAGATTAAATTTAAAATGTTATTGTTTTGCTCTTTAAATCAACGCATCATAATATAATAAAAAAATATGTAAAGAAAATATGTGAACTAACCCTGTGATAGTTTTATTATTAAAATTGATATACCTAAACACGAGATTTCATCCCTAAATTTGAAATTCAAATTGTAATTGAATTCAAATCGCATGCAATTCGCGGAATATTTTATAATCCCAAGCCAAATCCGGATCAAACCGGCTTCTAAGGGCTCAAAGTTAGGTAACTCGATAATTTTTTATCGTCGTACTTAATATCGGATTATGTGGAATAACATTTGTTTAGTAACATTTGTTTTTTTTGTTTGTTTAAACCACCCACTAAAGCCTCAACTCCACGGCTTGTGGTAATCGGCAGTTGTCTGGAGTTGGAATGTTATTTGTCATCGTCATAGCCCATATTGCGCCACTACTAGACTCAACTCTCCTCTCACAATGAGAGGGGTTAATCCGCCATGCTGGCCCAGTGTGAGTTGACTTTATCTACCCGTGTGAACATTATTGACAACTTTCAGATATACAGGTTCATTCAGGATGTGAAAACGATACCGAGCCCCATAAATAAAGCTGAACGTTTTGAGGACGTAACCAAATTATGCCTATTTTTACTAAATTACTATAAATATATTGGCTAGCAACAGTGAGATCAGCCATTTCTTTAAATTTTTCCCATAATGATTCACGTGACTTTAATCTGTATATAGCTCTAATTGCACTTTCCTGTAATATAAATATTAAATCAATGTCAGCTAAATTTAGGATACCGTAAGATTTAAGACTATGAAAATAGGCAATATAAACAAGTCTAGCTGTCTCTACATCCGTAAACAGTACTATCTTTCTAAAAGCGTAAACAGACTTACTCAGTTCACCTGCAAAAACAGATGTATGGGCGTACTATTGAAGTGTATCTATCTGAGATGATACCTAAAAACTGTGAATTGTTCCATACTAAATGTTTCATTATTTAATACAAGGATTTTATCTTCTTTCTACACATTTCAGAGTGCAAATTCTAACACTTCGTGGTTTAACATTTACTACTAAATTATTTATAAAAAACCAATATGACATTATATGAAACAAAGCACTGTTTACATGGTCAAAATTTAATTTATATCTTTTAGTCTAAAATATTACAGATGGGTCATAAGGAAATAGTACAATGTCCGCATAAATGTTAATGAAATACGGCAAATCATTAATATAAACTAGAAAAGGAAATGACCTAGAATAAGCCTGTGATGCACCAATCATAATCGATAATTCCGATGATTTGACATCATTTAATCCTATCCTGTAAACGCGACGCAATCAAATAGAGTGTAGAGTACTTGACCCCGTAGTATCGAGATTTACGAAAACTTGAGTGAGTGTCGGTAGAACAGAAGCTGGTCTGTAATTAATTATTTTGTCACTAGATTTACAAAGAGCAAGAATTTAACTAAATTACATTCGATTTATAAAATCTAATCCAATCTAAATCTAAACTAATAATAAAATTGTAACTGATCGCTTTGAACATGAACGATATATGAGAAAAAACATTATTACGGGCCTTAATTAACGCAATAGAACCCAAAACAACAGTTGTTAGAATTTTTGTCTACATGTCTGTTTGTCTGTGCGTTTGTTCCCGCTAATCTCAGAAATGGCTTAACCGATTTCGTTCTGGTTTTCACTAATGTATTGCAGTAAGCGTCACTTAATACTTAAAGTTCGTTTCATTGCAATGCGTCCATAGATAAAAAAGTTATAAATTAATTTAAAATAATGCGGGTACTATTTCTTAGCGTAAGACGAAGTTCAGGCGAAGATCAGTGCAAAATTTAAAGCTAGCTAGTCTAATACTAGTTTTAGACTTTTACATAGTTCATTTATTTAGTGTCGTATCATTATTATTATTATTTATTTATTCGAACTGAAATTGCAATAATAACAAGGCGACCGCGACAGGCCGGAGTAATTTGCCGAAACTGTATTCAATTCCGAATTCATTCGACACCGAACCGCGGCAACTTTTCGAACCACCCCTATTCCGGCGCCCTAATCTTTTTTCCAATACTTCTGACTTGGCGTTTGCAGTTCGCTCTCGGGAAGTTTTCGCTCGTTGTGACTAACCGTATATAACTAATTTATTTTTAGTAAGATTTCTCTTAAGTCAGGTAGAATATGAATAACTTCAGTAGCAATAAATCAAATTGAAATGTCCGCGTGTAATGAAATAATTAAGTGGAATGCACACACAGACATTTATGGACACTGAGGCATAATCGTCGCTCTTTACGTCAGTTTTGTTACGTTTTTGCTGAAAAATGACTTCGAAACGAGTCCAAGTGTTGGAAGACGTGCTAAACGCGAATAATTTATGGTGCCCTCCGAAATTTCGCTACAAGGGTTCCCATTCAACACCGATATGTCTGAATTTGCTTTAATTGATCGACCATAGTTTGTTCCAATGTCCACTAGCGTTCGTTGGGAAAATGTGCAAAGAGAACTTTGAATTAACAAGAAATTAATGTATAATTAATAGGTCATGATTTTATTAATATATTGAAATTGATGTATTTTATATTGTTATTAGCAAACTGCTCTCTGCTCTCGCTTCGCTGCAGAGAAACTACGTCTTACGCTAAGAAATAGTAACTACATTATATTAATTATTGCATAACTTTTTTATTTATGGATGGATTGAAATGAAACGATCTGCAAATTTTAAGTGACACTTACTGCAATACATTAGTGGAAACTGTAATGAAATCGGATAAGCCGTGTCTGAGATTAGCACGAACACACGCGCAGACAAACAGACAAAAATTCTAACAACTATTGTTTTGGGTTCTATTGCAATAAGAAAGGCACCTAATAGTAGTTTTTCTCACATATTTAATGTACACAAAGCGATCAGTTAGAATTTTATTATATTTTGTACAGACTTTAACTCTATAATGTTATTTAATTTAATATTGAGTGTAATTCACACAATTATATACATACTTTAGAACACCGATAAAAGCACATTGGCCACGTACTGATTAGTGGTCACTACTGGCCAGGAGTGTTCATACCGCTAGTGACGTCACAGACATGTTGCCAGTAAAGAAGATATCGATGAGGCCGCTTACAGGCATATGGTTTTTCAACATTGCAGTCTAAATATATTAAATATGATTAATTCGATTGGTTAGTTGCTTTTAACAGAAGTGACAGCTGGCCGGAAGGTAAAGAACATTACCTCCCTGCAAGGGTACCGTCGATGGTACCGTCACATGGTACAGATCTTAGTGATACCCTAAAGACCACAGGAGAGTAACTTCATCATCCTCCTGCCCTCATCCCAATTTTATTTGGGGTCGGCGCAGCATGTATTTTTCTTCCATACTTCTCTATCAGCCGTCATCTCACTAGTAACTTCCATTCTAGACATACGAGTATCATCCTTCACACAATCCATCCATCACTTCTTTGGCCTTCTTCTACCTCTATAGCCATCTACGTTCATACTTAATACCTTCCGTACAACATGCTCTTCATTCCTCCGCATAACATGACCATACCACGATAGCCGGTTTCCGCGTAGCTTTTCGGTTACCGGTGCCGCTTTCATACCTCCTCTTATGTACTCATTCGTTACTCTATCCATTCGCGTTATACCACACATCCCTCTTAACATTCAGCAGGAGAGTAACTTGTACTCATTGAATTGAATTTCGACAAAGCATGCAAGTCCTTACTATCAGCAGTTTGGCAAACAAAGCGGCGAGAGCCTCCAAAGGAGAATATCTTTGACGTCACCCAATCTACAGTTCTAATAAACTATAATATCACTATAAAAAAGACCTGACGATCTAACATAACGGTTACCTCAGTACGGAGTCCAGACTGGCACATGTGATGGCACCTAGAACCCGAGTTACCAAACTATATCCATGTAGTCTTCGTCTTTAAAATGATCATCAAGGTTGTATTGTTACCCTTTCCTCGTAACCATGCTTTTGGCGTGAACTTATAATTTACAATATATGAGTGCCATTAATTCTGACTGAATTAATGTAAAAGAAAATTGATGTTGGTCTAATATAGTTATTTTCTTTTTACAGAGTAAATAATTGAATTATTTTAAGCTCCGTCAGCCGACGGATTATTTACCGAAATCGTTCATTAAAAATAAATGTTTTGGGCCCAATTTTTCAATCTTTGGTTAAGTGGTAACGAGATTCACAAATTCAACTTTTAACTCATCAACTTATGAAATAAGTATTGAGTCATTTATAGTTTGTATTCAATAGGGATAACAACCTTATGGTTATAATGTTGGTCACCCACACAGGAGATGCGAGTTCGGACCCTGTACGTCTAATTCTTCAAATTGCTATAAATCATTTTAACTTAATGTGTATAAGAAAGTAATCACTTCATTCATTAGAACCCATATCGTCCCACTGCTGGGCTCGGATTTACTTCTCGCAGTGAGAAATGTTCAGGCTATAGCCCGCCACGCTGGCCAATTGCAGCTTGGTAGATTTCACACACCTTTGAGAACATTGAGAACTATCAGATGTACTGGTTTGAAGAACACAAAATCAGTTTGTGTAAAAAAGGGAATTTGGGGTTGAATCAATACAAAATATACTATATTATACTGCTAAAAGGATAGAAAGAAGAGCCAAGCCTTTGGGGCAAAGAACACATTCAGTGGAAAACGTTTAACACCAAGGTATTCATTTCAGCCAGCAGTCTTTCATTCTTCACCCCGAAAGAACTACCCAAAACTTTCGCTTAAAACCTTTCATAATTGAGAATTTTCAATGTTTCCACAATATTGATAAAAAATCGTGTGATTATACCCCTCTTATTCCGACACATGACTTCTTATCTGTTTGAAAACAAACGTTTACTTGTGGTTTAACAGACGTTTGGTAAATTGTCCCCCGAGTCTTAAATTAAAACATTTTAATTAAAACGCTAACAATTTGTTTTTTCTTTTGTGCGAAGAGCACAATGGGGTCATTCGCGAAACGTAAAACGATAAAGAATTGTGCGCGTAATTACATGGAGTTGGAAAATTTAGCAATATATTACTTTATCTTATTTAACCATAACTCGTGGTCCTTAATCGGTGCGTCCGACTACCTGCGATCCCGAGACGAAATAATGACGCGCCGGTAACAGAGAGCCATGTTGTGAAAAACATGAGTACTCTTGAATTACTTTTATTTTTGTTATATAGTTATAATGAATTTAAATATTATGTAATAATTAAATAAATTATTATACTGAAATTTAGATATAGCTATAACAATGAAAAACATAGTTAAACTTACATTTAATTTTGATTTATATTCATCATTTCCGTTGTAATACGAAAGCTGTCGTTTGTCCAACTGAATATTTACGCTTCATTATGTTTGCAAGCTTCGCTTTGAAAGGACGTCTCTAGTGAATAAAAGTGGAATTGTGTCGTGCTGTGATACTTATTAAAGTGAAATTTATTATTTTCTATTGTTTTTCCTCTCCGACGATGGAACCTCATGACCACGCGCATAGATATACCTATTAACGGCGACAATAGTTCAAATTGAAATTGAGCCGTTGCAGTATTGAGTGAATCGGTCGGTTGCTGTAAGGGGCTTTTAACAGTTATCGCCGCTTAATAAATGTAGCTTAGGCGGATCGATCCAATATAACGATCCCGCAGCCCAGTTGGTAGTAAACCTGCCTGCCGAGCGAGAAGTCCCAGGTTCGATTCCCGGATGAGCAGACATTTATGTGACAGATAAATGTTTGTTCTCGGGTCATGGGTGTTTGTGATGTGATAATTGTGTATGTCCATGCCACCCGCAACACAGGGAATCCTAGTGCGGGGATGTCAGTGTGTAAACATTTATTTATTCTTTTTTATTATTATTTGAAGTGTCAAGTGATCAGCTTCTTCACATCCACGCTTCCTTCAATGTTATCATTATTATTAATTTAGCTTCATTTACCATTAAATGTCTGTTACCTCGTTAATTAACTTAATGTCGTTCAGTCATGGCGGAAGTAGAAGAATATGGGTTAGCTATTGAATAATGTGGGTAATGAGGAGCACAGAACCGAATCTGGGACAATTTATTAATGATATTTTATATATAATGTATGTAATAGGCACTCATGAATTTTGTATTTTATAACTATATTTCAACACGATTAAGTAGCTACTACATATAAAACAAAACTCGTTAGTACAGTAAAATTGTACATTTATATAAGTTCAAAACCATATAAACCAGAAGTAATGTTGATATTTTATTTAATTTGTGATATAAAAATTTGTAATAAAACCTATTTATATGTTTGTTAAATGACAAGTTCTTATGCCTATGAATGTAAGTTGAATGTAAGTTGAAAGGTTACACATTTAAAAATCACATTTACGGCGTATTAATGAAAACGCTTTAGAAAATAATATAATAATAACTAGCAATCCATCCATCCAGCCCACATAATATCATGCGACGATTTCCAAGGACTCGCGGAAAAGCTGTTTGTGATGTACTTATGCTCCCAGCGCGATACCTGGCAACATTCAAATTCGCGCGTTCGCACATATCACATGATACCTACAGTTATACTACGAACTATTTCTATTCGATGTATCAGATATGTGTTCGTATATCCAGATTCCAATAGAGAAGAGTTCGGTTAAAAAGGGACTAAATTCCGATCTTATGGCATCTGTGACTGTCAAGCGTCAATTGTCAACTGTCAAGAGTCTCATTGCCACCGCAGGCTCGCTCTGGCCATGATCCAGTTGGGTCGAAATATCTATATAAATTAAAAATTCGTGGGTACCCATCACCATAAAAATGTTATTCAGAGCTATTAGGATAATACAAATCTCATATAATAGCAATGATCGATCTTACAGTTATCGATGTTTATATTGAAACAAATGGCTTATTAAAAGGTAAACTTGATTGTTTTGTGTTTTATGTCTTGGTACTTTTACTTATTTGGATATCTGATCAAGAGATATTGCTGTCGTAATAAATACGAAAAAACAATCAAACAAAGGTCAAGTGCGCATATAAGTACTCTCGATGAATTAAATTGTATTGCCAAACTTATAAGAAGTTGCGTAAAAGTATCCTGGTGTATCTTGTTGAACGAACAAACGATGGCATCATCATGACATATTTCGTCGGTCTCTGCATCCAAATTATCCGGGAGTTCAGATATCACTAACATATCACTGTTGGGTCAACCTGCCTAGCTAGCTACCATCTACGATCAAACAGTAAAATGTGATCCCTGCTTCCTTCTTGAACTTCAGTGTTAGGGATGTCTATGGGCGACGTTGACCACTTACAATCAGGTGAGCCATCTGCGCAATCATCAGTAGTTGACATAGAAGAAGTCTTACCTATTACCTACCTGTTACCTGTTACCTGTTAGCTCTTACCTATCAAGTCATAAATACTTTTTCCAAACCATTTACATTAATAAAACAGCTCGTAAATATTAGATTGAATGTTTTACGACTACGATAGGACCAAACCCTTTTCTGCTTCAACAGTTTTATGGGCATAGTTCAGAACTTCTTTTATTATCAAAGGTTTGAACAGTTTAAAACGATAGGATATTTTGATTTTATGTAATGGGTAGCGATAGGTATTCGTGTTAAATGAATAAATATCAAAAATAATAAATAGCAAGACTGTACCGCAATGGGGAATCAATTATTGATTTCTTGCTTTTCCTATTCCAATAGCTGACGGTTCAGCTAAAGATAAGTGTTCACTGTCACCTTAGACACCAAATTCATCACCGACATGTTACCAGCCAAGAAGGAAGCGGGGAATCTTTTTGATATATAGCTCTACAAATGAAACGCATTAACAATTCACGGATTCCAAAAGCGGAAGGCACGATAAATAGCCTCATTAGTAGCAAATAACTGACTAATAACATGAAACTTTCTATGTTAATAGGCGGCTAATAGACAGACTACTGTATTAAACTGGTAACGCCAGCAAAATGGAAGTAATTTTACTTCGCCCGAAACACTGAAATCTCGATTAATAAAAAATGAATTACACCTTGCATTAAATATGATGATGTCCATCGAACCTTTATAGAATCCTTAAAGATCTGCTACAACTCTTGGCTTTTCACTAGCCACATCCAGTACCTAGCATTAGATTTCTTAAGAGCGTGTTCATCGGACCAGAATACAAAGCTCGGAGAATAAAAACACGCTCGCGCGAACGTGCCCTGCTGGAATTTTCCCAACAAAATCAACCTAAAATCGGAGAACAAATATTTACAATGTACCTATAACCTATCATGTCTTATATAAATGTGTAATAAATATAATTCTTCTCTATAACAAAGTAAAAGAATCATGTACATCACCCGGGCTATAATTATTTGTTTTGTTACAATATTGTTCGTGACAGAGTACAAGAGTTCGTGAAAATGCCAAAGTTGTTTCACAGAGGCGTTATTAACTCCGTTAACAACACACTTCAACACTAATATTCAGGCGCAGTGGCACTCGTTATATTGCTATTTATACTGATTTCCGATTCTCTGGAACTATCAACATCTGTCGCCTCAATTCAGCTATTCTCGGAAAAATAACAATAAATGACGCAGGTAATAAACAAACCCTTGTACCAGAATTCGTCCTGGTGTAAAAAATATAGAGCGAAAGTCGTCTAATCCCCTCGAGGTAGATCTTACCAGTACCTGAATTTCTGGCCGCTAGTGTGTTCTGTCGAACCTTCGTAACGACAATTTTCTACATTGCGTCAAATTTTCTTTCGTTCACAATGCCGGCAATGGGACCACCAAGTTGTCTGTGGCCCTATCGTACCACAGAAAAGCATTTTAATACCAAAATTCAAATACTAATAAATGATACGCAGTCACAGTAATTCCATTTGTTAATTAAAACGCCGCGTTTGTATTTGAGCGGCGTTTGTTTAATTTTAGTCGCAGTCACCGTATCATTGAAAACAATGACACTATTCGATGCGACAACTGTTATTTCATGCAAATTTGATGGCGAGTACGAAATGTTACCGTCGTTTAGGAGTTTATAGTTTCGACGACTGACAATACATATTTATTTTCAATAATATGAAACATATTACATAAACTTAGATAATCAAGGCAATAATTTAAACGTAATTAATAATTTAAAATGAGCACTTTTAGCAAAGGAAGATTTCCGGCCGTAACTGGACATCATACCTATACTTTTTAGGTGTCCCTACTCGTCATTTTTATATTTAATACCGATATTTATTTGTGATACGCTATGGTGTGGAGAAATTCTTGAGGTGATACGAGGCGCACACTTGGTAGAATAATGTTCACTCAACGTCTGCGATGATAAAAATTTATATTTCTGAAAGAGAGAGAGAACAAAAAAAATACAATATCATGCAAACAACATGCACTTAGATAAAATATAAATATGTATATATATATTTTGTCATTAAATTAAATTAATAATGCACACACAGAAATATAACAGGAAAAATGACAAAATGTGCAACGGTACCGTTTATTCCCTTAAGAAATCTCTACGAGTAGCCCCACAAATATACATTTACAATAGAAGTAAATAAAGAAAATAATACAGAGCCCTGCAAACATATGTAAACTAAACAGATAAATAATACAAATAAATATATATCTATAAATATTATACATATAAGAGAAGTAGTGTACTTTGACTGCTTTCTTGAACGTAAATAGAGATTTAAGTGCCCGTATGTTTGGTGGCAGTGAGTTACAGAGTCCGACTGCGTGCAAAGATTTTATTAGATGATTCTATTTCAACTCTTCAACATTTTGATAACTTGTCAAATCTTTTCCTTTATTGATAATGGACATCGCACACGTTGTACACATACATATATCATTTTATTCCGTACAGTCATTCTATTTTAATATCATAGACAAAATACCTGAATGTTCAAGTTCCCGCTTAATTGAGCCGTGAAAACATATGCCAGCCATACATGATGACGGCACACGTGAATTCAATACACACATGTACATACAGACGTGAAACAATTTCCAATTATTTATATATTTCGGTATGATCTGCGGATTTGTTTAAGTCGTATAAACTTCTAAATATCATGCACAATTATAGTCATTTAAAATTCATTTTCTAAGCAAATGGTCCACGGTTTCGAAGAGTAACCCAATATTCAAACGCAGTGCGACTTACAACCGGCAGAATGCATGTCTAACTTCCAAACAATAGTTTTATTATTTTTTTATCGATCGATCAGTACTGCCCTCTATGTTGTTCGAGGAAAATAATGAATACAAGTCAAAACGTCAACAAGATTAATTAATGTTTTGTATTTGGAACAGCGATAAATCTCATCCCTGGGAACAGCATTCGAACAGGCTGTAGAAAAGGTGTTTCTTTTCGACGCGGTTTATTGTCGAAAAATATTTTCGACGCATATAAATTGATAATATATGTTTGTAATATTTGGAAAGGTTTAACGATATTTTTTTTGTCACAGAACTTTAATTTTCAGTTCCGCAAAGCTTTCTAAGTGCCCCTTGTAGTAAGTAATTTCAATAACCATAAGCTTTAACTCGCAGCTCTAATTAATAGGTACTAAATTTGCCGTGCGACGCAACGGTTATATCGAAATCGTTTGTATAAATTAGAAAAGTAATTTTTGTCACAATTTAATTAACATAACCGAAAAATATATACTTAAAAGTTCAATTTTCACTCGACCATAAAAAAAGTAACCAATCAAATTAACATTTGCCAGTGATTCCCAAACGGCAAATTTTCAGCACAAATTAATTGTAAATGACGCTTGGAATTTCGACGATGCCGTAAAATTTATTAAATGAAAGTAATAACCACGAAGTAGGGACGTTATAGATATGACATTTCGGATATGGATACGGATGTATGAATAATATTTTATCGGCTTCTGTAACGGTTACGGATATTAGATGATTGAGGAATCGGAAAAAAATATATAATGTATTTACAGATTACACTAACTTTATTTCTAGGTATTATCTGCTATAACAATCATAGAAAAGAACAATAACCTTAAATTCAATAATAAAAAGTGTCTAAAAATGAGAGCGACGCCAGTAGGTATAGGTTCGCTCGGCTAGCGAAAACCTGTCATAACGTGTTTAATTTCAACTCTGCCGGTATCCGAAATTATTGGAAACTTTTTATCGGATTCTATTACGGTTATATTTACGGATATATTTTTATTTCGAATATCCGTTAGTTTTGTTTATGGTTACGGAGCTCCATAACATCCTTACAAAGAAGCTAAGGCGAGGTAAACGTTTGACAACTGGAACGAAACACTCGTCACCGGCGAAACAAAGGATGAATCATGATGGAGTTGCGTTTGTGCCACAGTGGGGCCGCGGAGCACTACCAGGTTATACCTAAAAGTATTTTTTTGAGTGCATTTGAATAATCTGATTTCGTTACTGTTCTTTTCTTTTTTTTAATATTATATTTATTAATATTATATAAACATAAGTATCCTTTTAGTATTGTAAAAAAAAAAAAGAATAGGCTACAAAATATGTGTTCGATTTGGCTTGAGTTCAATATATGTGTAATGTTTAACATACATTGGTAGTAACGCTGTGAATACAAGTTTAAATAAATAAATAAATAACTACGAACGCGTCTTTTGCATTTAATTATCACTTCATAAAAATATAATTTTAATGCTTCGCTTCGGACAATGATTACGTTTGCATTAGTTTACATTCGCAAATAGTAACCGCTTATGAATGAATCAAAACCTATCGTTTACAATTAACACAAGACTTTTACTATATAATAACAATACCCTACACTAAAATACTTTTCCCAACAACTAAACAAAGGGCATGACAGATTAGCCGACTTTGCCATTTGGGTTTGGTCAGTGTTTCCTTTAGTAACATGGACGTTTATGGGCTCTGGTGACCACTCATCACCTTGGTGGCCCGTCTGCTCGTTTGTTCGGTATTTACACGAAATAAATTAATATTTTCCGCTGCAGTACTATTCCGCGGTATTAACTTAACTAGATTCCCTAAACAAGAGTAACAAGCCGCCATCGCGCTAGTCGAGATTACCTCAGTTACCTCGGTATCTAGCTGCGGGGTGCTTGTAATTGAGTTTCAGTAAATTCCATTTGAGCATTTCGAGTGTTTACGTTGCTTGCTTAAGGTTCTGTTATGAAATCGGGGTTCGGGGTGGTTTTTTACACTGTACAGTTCAGTTACAACATGAATATCAAAATACGAAGTATGATCTGAATAAATTAATATAAATTTTTGAACAGTACGAGGGCAAAGAAACCAACCTATTTTTCTCGTGGTATCAGGTGGACTGTTTGATGTATTGCTGGTTCTATAAGAAATATATAAAAAACTACAATGAAAATAAGAATTCGATTATGCAGAGCATTCGAGGTAACTTTGAAGCAAGGTTTTCGCACAAATTCCTAACATAAATGAGCTATATACCGAGCACAGCTTTTTATAAAACTCCTCTATCAATTTATATGTCTATCACAGTTGTTAAAGTCACATACAGAGTCCACGAAGAACTGCCGGGAAACTTGCACTACATTCGATTTATATGTGTGTGTATGGCCACTGACAATGGAATAGTTAGTTGCGAAGGATAAGTCATTTAGTGGTAATAAAATTGCTAGTATTGTCGCTGGAATTTAAGTAGAATTACTAATTAAATTACTGGTAGAATTGCTATTGAAATAATTAAAATGGCTACTAAAATTTGTACAAGAGTTGATAATGCCAGTAAGAGTTGATACAGATGTTGCTAGTTGCTAGTAGATATATTGTGCGATATAACCTACAGAATAGACATTAAAATTGCTAGTGGAAAGCTCGTGTATTTTAATAGGATTTTGTACATCTGATTGTCTAATTGCTAACAACAGAGGGACTAGTACCTTTTGACTATCAAGATATGTTAAACCATTATATTATTCTCTGTCAATTTATGGAGTACAAAATTAAACATGTTCATTTCTTTTATTAACACATCTCACATAACTATCAAAAATCTCATCCAGACCCATCTCCTCACCGTATAGCTCCATTATTTTTCATGCGTCCTCTTGTACCTCGTAAAAGGGATCATAAGCGCCTCTGTCAGATAGTTTTACGACCTTCCCTAAACAGTGCTTCTTCATAGTCCAGAATTTGATACTTAAAAAAAAATATTTTTAATTTTATTAAAGCTTTTTATATTATGTAAAATTTTAACAAGAGTAGTGACGGAGGTCACTTACAGCTGATTAATTATTTCCCATGACCGTGGCGTAATGCATTCTGCAATATGAGATGAACGTATAAATAATAATAAATTAATAAAGAAAGCAGATCTTTTCGGAATCTCAAACGGTCATACAAGTTATAAAAATAACTGCTTGTATCAATCCTAAGTGATCGAAAGAGTTAGGTAGGTGACCGCTATTAGCGATATTTTTGGAGCACTTTTTTATTCCCGACGGCATGGTATATCATCGATGTGATCCTACCCTACCAGGTTACATTAAACTATATCCGATGTGTTCAGGTAACATAGGAACTACAGACATATCAATGAGCCAATAAATCCTCTACCAATCCACACTGAAGCAGCGTGGTGAAATGTTTTCCACACCTTCTCAATTTCAGTGGACCGCTTATAAGTTTAAGCCACAACATATAAATGAACAGATTGGATCAAGTCTCCATTACATTACATGATACAGTAAAGTAAATACAGCTAAATATATATATTTTTATGAGTAAGGTGTTGAATTTCCTATAAAACCATATTTTCCGTCTCTGTTAGTCTCGGCAGGCATTGAGCTCCGCGTTCTCAAAAGATGGCGTGGGGGTGGCGTGGTATAGGCTGACCAAAATCGAGGATTTCAAATAGAGGATAGTTATATATATATATATATAAATAAGGACACTATTTTCAATTTATATTAACAGGGATACTGTAAGACTTTACATAAAAACACTGCGACAATTTAGCCGTAAAATCGTGGAAAATAAAAAAATTATTAATTGAAATTAAAATTAATGGTTAATGCTAACACTATGAGTGTTAATAGATTAAGGTATATCTTGTACCAGTGTGCTATAATTTTTAACATACTTCAGTTTTAATTATTGATTAAATATTATGAAAATTAAATAATACATATTTTTATTATAATATAAAGGGAGTTTTTAAGAGGAGAGTAAATAGGGTTTTACAAGTTACTACGTTCAAACTCTCAGACTTCATCACCACTTACCACCACCAATATCAATGTCATCAATAATAAGGGAATTCTAGTAATCAGGTAGACAGGTATTCATGCATTTGTCCGTTGATTAAGTTAATACTGTGCAAGTGAATATTGAAATTAACTGAGATATTCTCAATTATATTTCAACGTGCAATATACAATAAATATCCACCGTAACATTTAAAAACATGTGACAAATACGCTAAAAATCCTGTCAACGCCAATCGCGTGGATACCGCGTAGAGGGGGCAAACTAGAACGCCTTTGACAGCAGGAGATCCTGCTAGAATGAAAGTGCGCTGATTGGAAGGCGACTGCAGCGGAATAAATAACACTTTTATAGTGATTGGAATTTTATTTTAGGCTGGCTGGTAGTTCTCGCTTCACTCTATTTAATGAGGTAGGCAACTTACTAGAGTCAGTTGAAATTATTTTAATGAGGCACGAAAAAAAAAGTCATGCCAATTGCAGGGATGATGTTTTTAATTGTAATGAGTCTGAGTAATATTACGATAGCAGTAATATTGCTATATTTTAGTTATATTTGTGGTTTAGCTGACTGGCTTATAAAATTTGAGGGGCTGATGAGTTGAAGGTCTTTTGTGTTAATAATTGATAAGCGAGCAATCAAACTTAGTGTTCACAATCCTTACCACGTCAGTTTTTTTTTTTGCGCCCAGAAGATGGAAAATGGGCTACCCTCCGGAAAAGCGCGGGAGGGGGGTGGTGAATGCTCATAGCATACCAACGCAGCCGGCTGCGCTGGTTATGTGGGACTCCCGAGAAACCTAGGGGCCTATCCACTAAACACCAACCGAGTTGGCTTTGGCCTTGTGGCCTCTAAGCCTTCATCTGAAGCGACCCATCCTTAGAGAAGGAAAGGGTGCTAGCAGCACTCCCGAGGGAGCATACGCTTGTTGTAACACTGAAGGTGTTGTCGAATGGAGAGACTATGTGGCATCTTAAGGATGCTACTAACTGTTATTATTTGAGTTTTTAACTATGGCTGCCAGGCGGCAGTCCAAGTCAGAAGATATCTTGTCAGGGGGATCTGTGAGGGCGTTTCTTGGCCTCCGGATTTGATGACCTGTAAGATTACGGGCGGTGTAATTCGCTGCCTGTCTGATTAGTGGATTCGAGTGTTCCTCTGAGGATTTAAAAAATGCATTGCAATATTCTTTAAAAGATTTCTGAGTTGTCGGAAGTTGTAGATCGAAGTGCAGGTCGGCGTTCCTCACGCACCAGTGAGCGTTGGTTGCGATCCTGCAAAAAAGATTTTGGACAATCTGGATGGGATAGAGGACTCGGGGATCGGCGTGTGCGAAGACAGGGGCGGCGTATGACATCACCGGTCGTATGCAAACCTTGTAGAGCGTTCGCTTGCTTCTGAGGGACATCTTACTGTGCTTCCCCAACAGACTGTTGAGTCGACTCATATAGTATCTGGCGGAGTTGGTGACTTTACGAACGTGCGGTCTGAAGGTAAGTCTAGAGTCGAGAGTTACTCCTAAGTACTTATTTGGTAGTGGTTTTCCACGGAACAGGGGTGCCTAGCAAACGGATGTTAGGGTCGTCTTGTCTATGCCTGGTCTTGTAGTGAAAACATACCGCGGAGCTTTTCTCCGCGTTGACTTCGATTCGCCATTTGGTGAACCATTTTCCTAGCTCATTAACTGAGTGTTGGAGCCGAAGAGGACTGAATCTAATTTCTGCGCTTGATAATAGAGGGCAGTGTCGTCTGCGAATAATGAGACTTGCACGCCGTTTTTGGGGATGGGAATGTCGTTAATGTACGTTAAAAATAACGAGGGTGCTAGTACCGAGCCCTGTGGAACCCCAGACGCTAGCGGGCGTGGGGAAGAAAGTACACCTTCGTGTCTGAAACGAAAGGAGCGGTTTTGGAGGTAGGAAGCGACTAATCGAGCAACGCGATCTGGCAGACCTAGGTAATGGAGTTTATAGAGGAGTCCTCCGTGCCAAACTTTGTCGAAAGCTTTGGCAACGTCGAAGAAAACCGCGACTGTGTGTGTTCGTTTACGTTTAGAGTAAAAACCGCTTAGGATATATTCCACAATGCGGTGGATTTACTGAGGGCAAGAGTGCTTGGCACGAAAGCCGAACTGCTGTGGAATGATTAATGGTTGACCATCTACTGGGAAGAGAAAGTTCCTTAGTCTGGATTAAATAACGCGTTCGAATACTTTCCCCATAGCCTTGAGGAGACTGATGGGGCGGTGGTTGGAGGGTATATAAGGTGTTTTACCGGGTTTGGGAATTCCTATTACGATTGCTCCCTTCCAAGCAGTTGGGAAGAAGCAGTGATGCAAGCAGCCATTAAAAATGAGAACTAAAAGAGAAAGAACCTGCTCGGGGAAATGTTTGAGCGCGACGTTAGAGATGCCGTCGGCTCCTGGCGCTTTGCGGGGTTTCAAACCCCGGATGATGTCTTGGACGTCGTCAACGGAAACAACGATGGGCTCAGCGGTGACAGGGAGTGAGTTCTTTTTACGGACCTCATCCTCTACTGATTCTATGTGGGAAGGAACGCATGGTTGCGAACTGGGTGAGCATTGAGAGGCTATGCTGTCAGCGAAGCATTCAGCTTTATCAGCGTCTTCGAAAGCAATACTGCCATCGGGACGAGATAGAGGCGGGGTGAGAGGCTGGGCACCTACTCGGAAGGCTTTCGCCACCTTGTAGAACGCCCGATGGGAGGGTGTGATCCCCTCCATGAGAGAGTCCCAATTAGAGTTCCTCACTTCGACAAGACGAGAGCGAACACGTCGCTGGAGAGCGTTGGCTCGCTTCCTATATATTGGGGTGGGGTAGAGTGCGGCCCTTCTCAGGGCTGCATTCTTGGCTTGAATAAGATTCCTAACATCGAGTGGTAGTTTTCGGTTTGGCACCTCGACTACACGCTCGTTGTCACGGAGAGATGATTGTACTAAATGAGTTAGAGAGTTGACCGCTGAGTCTATCTTTTTCGTATTAACGAAGTAGTCCGAGTTGATAGCCAGTGGTGAGCCGGCGGCATCGAGACCTGCTACGAGTGATTTTTTATAGCCTTCCCAGTTGGTGAAGGTTTTAGTAGAAGTGTTTGGTTCGGTGGCATAAGGCCCGAGTTTAAGAGAAACCGGCCGGTGGTCAGAACCTAAGTCATTGAGCGTTTCGATCGCCCTTAGATTGAGAGCGACTCCTTTAACTAGCGCGAGATCGATAATGTCTGGAGGATGGAGTGCTCGATCCGGGTAATGAGTAGGGGAGGAAGGACAAAGGACATCGACGTCTCGTGTTGCTATGAATTGACTAAGTTTGATACCATTCGCGTTGGTCGATCGACACTTCCAATCTGTGTGTTTGGAGTTGAGATCTCCAAATAAAATAATCGAGTCTCCTAGAGAGAGTAGGGCCTCTAAGTCAGAGTTCAAAAGCGGAGTTCCCGACGGATTATAGACTAAGGCTATGATCAGGGACGGATGCCCAGTCATACCCAGCTTGCAAACAGTGGCTTCTATGTTAGTGAGTGTAGGAGTCTCAATAGGGGAACAGTGGAGCGACTTTCTAAAGTAAATAGCGGTGCCACCGCTTGCGCGGCTCGTGGCGCCGCCAGGGCGTCTGTCGGTTCTGTCGTTTCTGTCGTTGCGTATAAGGTTGTACGAGGGAATTGATAGGCCCTTGGTGTGGACGGGTTTTAAAAAGGTTTCTTGAACTAGTAGTAAGTCAGTAGCGTTGTTGCGAACGAATTCCTTTAATTCAGGGATGTTGGGGTGGAGACCGCGAGTGTTATACGAGACGAGCGAGACGCCCTTGTGTTTGGTACGACCGGTGTGACAGGAAAGCGCACTGAGTGCTTGGGCCATTATAACGATGTTAGCAGATGGCTGTGCTCAGCGAGCGCTAGGAGGCGCTGCTGAGGTGTGGTCGCCGCCCGTATCTTGCGAGCCAGGATGGAGATTTCGGCGATGTCGACGTTTTGAATGACGTTGTAAACGATTTGCATGTCCTCGGCCAAAGAGGACTTGCCGTCCGGTTGCAAGGTGTGTTAATTCCTAGGTTCCGCCTGTTTCCGGTCGCGCGGGGCGGCCGGGGCAGGGCGGGGAGCAGCTACGGGGGCCGCGGAAGTATCTGAGCGTCTC
>PDGT01000055.1:2068111-2096280 GCA_003671415.1 Megathymus violae
ATTGACCGGGGAAGCCGCGTCTATGCGGGGGTTCTACTTTAATAAAGGAGAGACCACAGATGGTAATATCGTAGCGGAAAATGTTCCGGGACTCGGGAGTGTTGGAGAAGATGGCTAGAGCCAGCGGGTATTGTCTACCCGTGTTGCTGTACATCTTGTGTACAGCTTCGACAGGATGTCCTTGGGCGACTAAGTCAGCGAGGATAGCTTCATTAGGAAGCTCAAAGGGGACTCCACGAAGGACGGCACGCACTTTGCGCTCTTCCGGAAGAGCATAAGTGTGGAACGGAATCTTATTTAACGTGAGTAGCCTCGTTAAGGCTCGGAAAACATCAGTGTTAGGTGCGGTCACCTTCACGGTGTCGCCGGTTACTTTGGCGTGGGTGTAGTAGACTTTGCTGTCAGAGCACAGCTGAGTGATTAGTAGCCACTTGGATTTATCCCGGACAAATACCGGTGGCGGGGCCTTTACTTGGGGAGGGACGGGTGAGCAGCGGGATGCCGGTTTGATGGGAGGGAGTTGTCTCGAGGAGGACGGGGCGCTGGTGTCAATGGACATGAGCGGGACGGGCTGGAAGGCGAAGGGAAGGGAAGGTTTTCCTTCTGCGGACGCCTTCGCGATGCGTTTGGTGAGACGCTTAGTGCGCTTGCTCTCGACCGGCTGGAAGGCCTGGTCGTCTGACTGCGACGGCGTAACGGTACCGTCGTCGGATACTTCGAGAGAGCCATCGGACTCGATTGGTCGTTTACGCGACGAGAGTGAGTTCGCGTCGGAGAATTCTATGTCGTGGGCTGGTGAGGCGTCAGGGGACGCGGGTGAGTCTGTCAGTGGTGTTGTTGCGAGGGCCTGGATGACTACTGTCTCATCGAGAGGCGCTTTGAGGAACGGAGACAGGGCTCCGAGGATGCGACGAAGGAGACCTAATTCGGATGGATTTATCCTCCTTGTCGTGGCGGCCTTAAATAGTTCTTTTAAACTAGACTTGGACCAATAAGCGTTGAGTATCCCCACCACCCACCAAAAAGACAATTAACCTGGCAAAGCGCAGTGGTGCATTAATACGATAACCGGCGTCGAAGGAGGACATCATCGCTGTCTTCTTATATAATATGCTATTTAAGAAGTATCAAATATATAAAATACATATTATTCAAAATAGTATTCTATCTAGTTTAGTTGTTCTACTTGTATGGATTAGTTAGCAATAATAGGTAATACTGCACTGATTTCTTGATAGATACATGGACAGACATATTAAAATATATCATGGGAGTTTGGCTTTCGATCTAACTTATCAACCTAGAACGTATCCATTTTTATTTACTGTATCGACTTGTCCAAAGCATTTAATCGAATGCCATATTAATGTATAAGAGGCGGAGCAACAACCCACCCAATCAGACGATGAGATAGCAATACTACATCTTTGTGCGCATAAACAACATTTTGAGGTACACTTAAGGTTCTAAATAAGCTTGCATGTCAACAGAGCAGCAGCGGCCGCGTCCATAGGCGAAAAGCTTTACACCTTTCTCCAGTATAAATAAGTAGGTTAGCTTGGCTATTATGTGAAATAAATAATAATAATTATCACTCAATAATCACTTTGAGAACTTCTGTGTATGATGTCATCATCGTATGATGATTCTCATGGAAAAGAAGTACTTCTACGCTTCTGTATTTCAAAATGCACGACAAGCAACAGATCCATCTTATCGTTAAATAGAAGTAAAACACTTAGTTTTGCTGCTTAAATTGCTTGCACAACTTTACTATATTTCTATACACAAATTTTAATAAAAAGGAACTGTATGTTACTGATAGCTGTGTGATAAATTGTTGGGACGGACACCTAAAATAAAGTCGTGAAGTTTTAGCTAAAATTTATCACGTAAGTCGAGTGCCCATAGACTCCACTTGGGTATCCTATAATATGCGTCAAGCTTATATTGTTACATTAAAGTATAGTAGATAAGTTCACCAAACCAAATTAGTACGTAAACAAGGCGTATCTTAAATCATAGCACAAAAATTCAAATTTTCATTTAGTCCACACTCTTGTGGCGAAGTAGGATCTTTGTCTACCCAATCTTGACATGAACCTCCCTGTTAGCCCCTTATACATGGAGTCATGAAGAGTTTTTATAGTAGATATAAATTCTATGTTTCTACAGTCGGCATGCAAATTTCCAGATACTTACATATACTTACATTTTACCTTTATAATAAAGTAGTGCACGAAGATTACTTAATGATATAAAACATTCTGTGCCAGTCAACGTTAGTTAAGTAAAATATAACGAAGATGGTATAAAAAAGCAACTACGAAACAATAGTACAGAATTATACCTCTTTGAAAATTTGATAAATAATTCCCAGCTTTCCTCAAGATATGTTCTTATATAAAAACCAATGTTTTTGCTTGACTTAAAAAAAATGTAAGCCCAAACAACGAAAGAATATTTGAAATAATAGTAACAAATTAAAAGAGTTATAAATATGTATAAAATAATTCATGATTTTTTATTATATTTTTGTCTCCCTTCAATTGTGCATATTTACTGAGAATTATAAATATGTTACTGCAACTCTCAGAATCGTGTGGCTCCATTTTTTGACGTTCAGTGGAGCACCACTGTGCTGATTTGTATAGGCAAATGTTTGGATTCCTGATCATCTTACCTGACCATCTTAAGGCTTCAACCCCAAGATCTTTTTCCCACGGTTTTGCCTGTTACCATCAATTTTTCCATATTATCATGCGATCTTCGAATTATTTGAGAATTCACTGGAAATGCTGGAAGTCGTGAGAAACGGTCGAGATTTAGTTCCTTCAGGACAAAGATATTGATTAAAAAAAGCAAATTTTTAGTAAACGTCACCACGAACGCATCCACTTTTTGTCTATCTGTTGCTTTTAATGTTCAATATTCTGAACAATGTAGAAATATGGAAAAAATACAAAACAGTGTTTGCCTAGTAGTTTGAATTTTTGTCTCCTGCAAAGGAAACCTGTGTTCAGTTCCCCCGCTCAATTGCTCGTATTGTGTTAAATACTCCTGCTTATTACTTGAGCGTTCCCACTAATATTCTCATAGGTATATATATGTAGGTATAAAGTCTGCCCCCTAGACCTTTGCCCCCCATATTGGGAGACAAGACCCGATACCAGCAGTGACACAGTTATATGTTGGAATTGTTGACACAAACAAAATTATACGAGAAACTGCCATAATTTTCAGAAGCAGTCTCGGACATTTGTCTCATTTCAACCGAATATCCTAACTTGTTCAAAGTTTGTCGCCCGCCCGTGACACGGAAAATCGTGACATCCATGACAAATGAATAATGAGAAAAATTGCAGCAAAACATTCTAGAATTACGGAACCGGTGTTTTGGCGTGATAAATGGCAGCTAAGGGTTGCTTCAAGACTGATGCAGCATTTCTCAATACAAACTTTGCATTTTGAGATTAAAACTGATTTTTAGTAATACCATCGTTATGTCATTCGCTTGGAGCACCACTGCCAGACTAATAGACCTACTCGGACTGTACTTCTTAGATTGGTTACAGATGCCTTATTAAGTATGCAAAAAAGCAGACAAGGCCTTCAACGGTAAATAATGTTGCCTGCTACGAATAACCTGATGAGCTCGAGGACGAATTTATGACGTGGATCATTGGGAGAAAACTGATGTGGTAATTTTTTTTATACAGTTTACGCGAAGAAGATAAAATAATACACGAAAAATGTCTTACACATAAATACAAGATATTCAAATGGTGTCGATAAAATCCGATTTTCAGTGTTGCACATTAATGGAAATTATCGACAGATTACGCTATATGGTTTTTTACAAAGAATATCCGCTTACGGAGGACAGAAAACTGAGAGCCCTCGTCTCCAACTCGATGGGTTTTAAAACATCCATGAGCTTAGGTTAGGTTATGTCTCTTTGGTACATCCATGTAGGTAACAAAAACTTTTCATGGACATGTCACAAATAGGTATATTGGTGTGTAATAAAGGTAATCTCGAATAGAATTTTTGTCTTTTTTGATGTCTATTATCTCTTTTTATCTATTTACTCCTTAATATTGAACAGATTAGGAATGATCATAGATGACTCGAAATCTTGCTCGACAAAAAACAAAATTGCTACAACCAACATCAATATGACTCGAATTCAGTATACAAGGGTCAGCATTAACTCAAAGTATATTCACAGATACAAAAACTATTTCGAAATATACAAAGAAACCTTCATTCCAACAGATGTAACTAACCGTGGGCTTTGTCTTGTGGAATACAAAGGGGACGGAAGTTTTTGTTGCTCCGGGAAAATGTACGTCAATAAATGTTGGGGTAGATGAAATGGCAGGGATATGCTGTTCAATTTACACACGGAGGGTGGTCGAATTTTGTGTAGTAAATAATTCATGTTATTTATCATCAAATAAAATCTTTAGGTCAATTTATCGCAGTTCCCTGAGATAATCGTCAAAAATTCATAAACGTAAATCGCATCGTTTGAGTTTTATTCCAGTAAAAATGTGTCAATTCCGTCGCCCTTACGACTATCTGATGGTTCCAACGCTAATACTATCTTGATTAAATTGTGTAAATCTTGGTGACATCATTGCATTTATAGACAATACCCTTGTGAATTTTTACATAATATAAATTTTACGTTACTCAAAATATACATATAAATATACCTTTGATTTGTGAGCAGTTTATTATTTGCATGACGTCATAACAATGGGCAACAGTGAAATTTCATGAATCATTACGAATATTGCGATCTAATAACTCTCTATGAGAAAACATCGTTAGTGGAAAAGATCGTTAAGTAAAGGCTGTACTGTGTTGACTGATCCTATAATGATAGCTATTGGTTTATGGCAATTGTAAGTGATCGAGAAAACTAGCTAGCCATGGGGTTTAGGATGATGATAACAAGGGATGTAATCGAAACACTAAAAACGACCTCATTAGACCTTCCTCGAAGATGACCTTATTTGTGACGACAACATGGCGCATTATAACGGGGGTGTAAGGGAGGCTCCATCTATTTCCACGTCTAATTCTCTCACATATACTCTGGCTGAAAAACGAGCGAGAAAATGTTGCGCGGCGCCTCTTGTTGAAGATATCTTTAACATGTCTTGGTCAGCTAGCTACATCTTTCTTGCGTGAGCCGTAAAAGATCGTTTATATTGTTGACCTGGTTGCAGTATCATAAAATTAGTTGACGATGGGATAAGTAATAAAAACTACGATCTATGTCAAAACAAAATTAGTATATCGACGTAGTCGGTTCATGACAAATTACATTAAAATATTAAACAAGATGAAGATCAAAATCAGTTTAATTTCAGGTGACAAAAATATATAACTATAGCCTATAAAGGCTATATATATGAATAGATAACCTAAGACATTTTATGATAAAATTGACAGGGCTACGAACACAACACGTACGAACAGAGCACGTAAATAGTACTAGGATCGCGCATGGAACAGATAATTATAATATTACAACTAACAAGTGCACAGACAAATCTCCAACAGTATGGACATGACTACTAAAATGAATTGTGACGCGGTAATAATATTCCATTCTGGAATGTATTTGAATTATTTCTAAATCTAAATCGATTTATCGTTTACCGTTTTGAATAACAATGGCAGTTTTACGAGTTTCGTAATTTAATTTCTGTAAAACAGTTTTATTTAGAATTTCCCTGCCAACGCAAAAATATATTTTGTTTCTAGACCAATATATAATTTCGATATCAGCGAAGAAATTACACGAAAGAGAGCCATAATATTTTTCCATCGTAGTAATGTTTATTAAGCTTTAAATTGTGTTTACAAAATAACAAAGTTGTTCAAAATACTCTTAGTTATTAAGTTTTTTTATTATGGAATACAGGTTACAGATTAATGGAGAAATAAAGTATTTTTGTATTTACTCAATTTCATTCAATGAAATAAATAGTAATTCTAAATCAATAATAAAAGTTATTATAGGTAAACGATATTTAAAAAAATCAATACAATTACAATATTAAAAAATTATATTACATAAATTACATTTATTTTAATTGCGGACTTATTCATTTCTGATTGTGATTGCTGAATTTAATCAAACGTCCCCTCGTATTTGGTCTTAATTTTGTCTCTCATGACATTGATGTAATTTTAAATTTGTTTTAATAAATATACAAAACTGCAATGTGGCAACAATATGGCAATATACTGCAACACGGTCACGAAACCATTAAAAGTTTAAAGCTCATGAAGTGTGGCTCGCATGAAACTCTTTGTTAGGGGTTACATATTGGGTTTATACATTTCTCGTGTTTTGAATGCAAGATTCTCCTCGACCGCGTCGCCCCCAAATACATTGCCGCACCTGAGTGACGAAAAACGTACTTGGTCAGCAGCCACAAGCGCATCTCTGTTTTTTTTTTAACATACGGGAGCTTAGTTTGCAAGAGTTTTTTTTACAAACAAAATCGATGTCGGATTTCCGTCAAATTTGTTCAAATAATTTTGAGCATGTGTATATTAGTGTGGCAGCACTGAGCAGAGCTATTTTTTATCTTTGTAATAAAAATTTATAACACATTTTTCCGATGCAATATAGTTATTATTTTTGTTTTCTCCAGACGTATTTCAATTATTTGATTTAAGCCATTATTAATTATTAACACATATAATAAGGAGTAATTGATGCCATCTTCTAGATAACTTAATTTTTTATTATCATATAATATTGTAATGTCATATTGTGATTATTTATCACTTTGGGTAGGATACAAATAATAAATAATACGCAACTCAGTATACTAAACTGAAGTATCCCACATTTAATTGATTTAAGTTGCAATTTATAAGTCATATGGTTTAGTTTTTTGTACATATCTAACTTACTTTAGCGTTTTATTGATATTTTTATGTAACTTATTAAAACATTACTTTTTTCAGAAAGATGTAAATTGTCATGTTTATTGAATAATTTTTTCAAAATTATTTTGGCGACATTTCATTCGAGTCCAACAATGAACATAAAGTTTTATGAATGTCAATTTCAATAATTTTGGAAAATATAAAAAGCATTGCGGTTGGTAGTTTCTGCAGACAGCCATCAGAATGGTCACCCTTTTTAAATAGCTGTTTGTTACTACTGTTTTCATTTATCAGGAAAAATCCCCTTATGGAAGTCACTGACATGGAATATCACTGGTGATAATGATCCCATCGCGGACTAGGCTTTCAGTATTTTTACTGAAAATTATCAAATAAGTGTTAGACGGTTTCATAATACTGTTAGTTTTGAGCCACGTCAATAAAAACAGTAAAAGTACTAGCGATTCTTTTGTGTGTACAGTATCTTTGATAACTGTTTATAACAGCCCCTGTAGCCTTATTCGGGGGATTGAAGCCATAACAGTTACTTTGGAACCTTTGAGTGAGCGTATTTGTTTTTTTATTTGTCTCTACCGTTTATGGAAGTATTCAAAGTATATTTGTTGTTTTCTGAGTGAGCGACTTTCTTCATTGCCTCTATTTACATTATACTACTGATTATGTGATAATTCATTAATTTTTGTATATCTTGATCTACTCATTTTAAGTTTTGTTTAGGTTTTTTAAGTTCATCTTTTAGGTCTAAATAAAAAAATATTCAATTTGTTGCGGTTCACTCTGTGCGTGTATAATGTACATTAACAGCGTGCAATTCTGATTTGTATGTTAATTGAAGTGCTTGCCAAAAAAATATTGCGAGCTAGTAGTACCTACTACCTACGCCGTAATTTCTCTTCGATGTAACTTTTCTAAATATTCCAAAAAATTCAAGAATTTACGAATACTACTAAATTATTTACCTAGATTTTAAGTTCATATGCTAGGATATTTGTCTATAGCACAAATTTGTGAATGTGGGTGTACTTTAAAGCCATCTTATACTAATGTACTCTGTGCGCCATCTTTTACTCTGTTATGAATTTCTTATTTCGTTCAATACCAAAGACCTTGACTAGTTTACACAAAGCTCACAAGATGGCGTTAATAAATAATTATCATGAGATCATAAGAATTGAAGCAGTAACAATATTTTTTAAGTACTTACCTATAAAAACAGTTTCATAGTTTTCAATGCGTATTTGGCACTAATTTTAAACTAATTAACCCATTGACTACCAGACATATTTAGAGCGTCTTGCCCTGGGTGCCAAGGTTTTATTTTGAAGAATACATGAAAGTTTACAAAATATAATTATATTAAGTTACTGATATAATATTGTAATAGCATTTACAGTAATTTTTATTAAAAAAAAACTACGAGATATCTCGTAGATGGCAGTTTTGATACACACGCTTAATACGAGATATCTCGTAGCTGGCAGTCAATGGGTTAAAAAATATATATAGTTTTAACACGAGTTTGGTAGTGCATTTTTCACGCTTGTTGTTAACCTTTGTGAGAAGATATTAGTTTAATAAACAAAAAGTCACTAATTTGAACTTGGAATATTTTTTTTATTTTTATATACTATTTCAAATTTAGATATAATTTCATGTCTAATTTAACGTAATCTTATTATTTTCTTCGCTGTTAGTGAAGTAGTCATCAAAATTATTTATTTAATCATATTTTACAGAAAATTATAAACGATTATTATTCGACTACTCATAAATGGAATAATAGTACTTATCGAGCACTAAACTTTTTATTTTGTAATCTCACTTACAGAAATGTCAGTCTTACATCCTTAAGTATAATTTCCTCATTAAAGTGTATCATCTTTGAATTTCAGTGTCATATGAAGGATATACTTTAATTAAAAGTATTATTCGATCCTATATTTATTTATTATTATAACGAAGGTCAAAGTAATACATTTTTTTATGTTCCTAATTTCAAATAATAAACATTATTTAAAAATATACAAGGTGTGTTTCTGGTGTTAATTTAAAATATTGTAATGTAACCTATACAATATTACAGCTTTATACTCTTAGCCAACAAAATACATATAAGTTAATACATAAGGACCTTTTATTAAGATACGATATATTTTGTTGGACCTTATCTAAGAAATTGCCGTTCGTTTTAAAAAAAAATCTTTATGCAATAATACATTAATTCAATCGAATTTTGCTTTTATTTTATGGCTGTTTAGTTTCAAAGGTATAAACAGCATCATTAGTTAGTTTAGAGCCATATCGATGGATGGCGCTAGTATACACTGCTGAATCACACTGTTGAGATTTCTGGGGGAATGTATAAGTGCGCTCCATATGGAATTCAAAGTGTTCAACGCGCTGAAGAGCGTTGAAGTATCCCACTTCTGATGTAAGAATTTTTGTATAGGTACTCTTTCTGGTACCGTCTTTCTAGTACCGTATCAATATACGTGACATAAGTCAAGGTGAGTGAACTGTTTGTTACCCAAACTGTGTATAGGTTTGACTTAATTATAACTTCAGTATGCAAGTATACGCTGCCTGTGCTGTTCTCTGGACGTAACCATGAATGGAACGTAACTATCAACCAACGTATCTATAAAACAAATCGGTTATGAGACTACGGCCTCAACAATCCAGTGTTCACGTTAATGATACGATCACCAATGACAGTTTGTATATTATATACTGTGTTATATCTACTTTCCCTCCACATTTATTTGTTACATACAACTCACTGCACAATGCAGGAAAAGAGAAGTGCACTTATAATTTAATACTGAGTATGTTTAATTTATAGCATGCCTCTATCTTTAGAGGTTATGTTGTCTGCGAACCTAATTTTATATGGAACATAATTGTTAACACGGTCGTCACATTTTTATTGGAATTTACATGAAGAAGTCAGATATTTACAGTGGATATTCCGAAATAATTTTCATACAAACCAAGACAAGGCAAAAATTTTTTACAAATCGATAGATTTCAGGTTATTTATATAGACCCGTAAGCTATCTACTTGGTGCTTAAAAGGTTTCGTGTCACGATTGACGTGTTTCATTCATTCTAACCTTTGATTCCCTATGTTGCAGGTGGCATGGACATACACAATTATCACATCACAAACACCCATGACACGAGAAAAAACATTAATCTGTCACATAAATGTCTGCCCCGGCCGGGAATCGAACCCGGGACCCCACGCTCGGCAGACATAATCACTACCAACTGGGCTACAGGGTCGTGAAATCAATTAAATAAAATAATTAATAAGGACCTTGGATAGTTCTGAAACTACATGTTTTCAAAAGCTCCGGATCGTTTTGAGTTCCATGTCCATTCTTAGATTCGACTAAAAAGAGTCAAAGTAAGGCAAGTCTTGTCATTGTTTGTTCTCGGGTCATGGGTGTTTGTGATGTCATATTTGTATATGTCCATGCCACATTTTTTACTGATTTTTTGTTGAGACTATGCGCCTATATCACCCGGAGACAGCGTTACTTATTAATAGTTAAATAAAATTGAATCAATTCGATAGTTCCATAGATTATATTCCATATAGTAAAAGACAAATAATCAACTTAATTTAATGGCACACATATAACCGAATTAACTAACTTAAGATACCAAATATGAAAAGCGGAAACTTCTTCGCCGTCAAAATGAAATGTATCTAGCTAGTGTTCAAAATTACTTTCGACTTGGTTGATAAATAATTCAGGCTCACATATGTACGGTGCGCTAACTAACGGTACACGGCTTTCAGACAGCAGCGAGGCTTTTAGTGAGACGCTGTAAAGCGGAATTAATTAAATGTAACATGCACATTTATTATGGATACTATGCAAAACTTAATAATGAAGACTCTATTGGGCAAAGGAGTCCATATTGCCAATAATCTTAAAATGTAAATAGCTGACAGAGATGTTCACAGAGCACCCTGACAGGAAAGTGGCCACTGTCGCCCACGAACATATTTAACCAAAGGAATCTTAGAAGCGACGGAGAAGAGAATTTACTTTGTACCAGACTCTTTCTCACTAAGTACGGAGACAGAGAACGGAGGTAGAGAACTGTTATGCTAAAAGGTAAAATGAAAGAAAAGAAGAAAGGATACCATGCACAAGTACTGTTGGGATTACACTGTATAGTATTGAGTATAGGACCCAGCGACCTCCAACAGGAGGGATCTAGCGTCATCCGTGCACGTTGTTCAGCGGGATGCACCACGAGCAGGGGAGGTTGTTTTGAAATCAATATATTTATTTATTTGTTATTAAGCGTAGGTTAACACAGAGCTGGTATAATTATATACAAGTGTACACTAGCCAAACTATGGCATACAAATGTTTATAAATTGCACACATATTATTCATCATATCAGTTCATCCATATATCTTGATGAGGTACTCAAAAATATTCGACAATTAATAAAATAAACGGGTCTTCTTAGTATAATCATACTTATATAAGTATATAAGTAGAAAAACTAATCGAGGCCGAAAATCAATAAATTATGAATTCGTTCGTTCATTCGACATATTCATAAATTTTACAATTCCTTCTTCATTTTAAAATTTTTATTGAATTAGAATCAAAATCAGGTTTTATTTATATATGTCTTTAATCCGTTTTTATGTCACAATTGCCAGCCATAATGTGGATCCCCCGTTTGGTTTTCGTTCGGCAATACGTCGCTGATGCCATTGGTGCTATCTCCATGGACGACGGCGATTAATTACCATCAAGTAGCTAGTTTGTCAACTAGTTAGATAAATAAAATTCAATTAAATTACAAATTTTAACATCACTAGCAGTAGTAAAATAGACAGACAACAACCCAGACGTACAAACAGAGACGTGAATTCCATGTTTTTGGATGGATGGATCTAAACTAAAAAGCGACACATTAAAATACAGCATTTAGGCAAAGGATATTATGGTATAGATGAACATATTAATGACAAGGACGCCTGGAAATAATAGTGTCGAAACCAGTTCCGCGCAGGTTTAAACTTTTGTAATTACCGTGTGTTAATTAAAGGGTGCGTTAATTAATTAAAAGGTGTGCTGAGGAGTTGCATTCGCCGTTTCTTCTCCTCAATGTTAAAGCACGTTTTCGAAACGGTGGTAGAAGCAAATAATGACGTTCATAAGTATATTTAGAATACCTATATGATTAAATGATTTTGAATTTAAACTTCTTTACAATATTGGTATCTATAACATATGTAAGTCGAAATGTTCTAAGTACCTACGAAGTCACAAGAAACGACAAATCAGAACGCAATCAAACTTTCTTCTCGCCCGTAAATCTTCGATGCGACGGAAATATTCCCGTGGGACGTTATATTTATTCTGAAACATTAACTTATGTTCCGATAATTCGGGTATCCGGTTCGACCGTGATTCCGACACGTCTCGAAGTGGGGCTTTGACGTTATACGGTTTGGGTTTTTTTTTATGTTAATAGCCGACAAACGAGCAGACGAGCCACCTGATGGTAAGTGGTCACCGTCGCCCATGAACATCAGCAAGACCAAAGGTATCACTGATGCGTTGTCGGCCAGGAAATGAGAAGAAGGTTGGAAAACAAGTACTGGCTCTCAAGCCCCCAGCCGGAACACGACGAGTCTTTTGGCGACTGACTCAAGCAGGAGAGTGGTAGCTAGCCAGGCAGGCTTCACGGAAAGATAATAATACCATTAATAATATTAATGACTTAATAATAATACTGATAATATAATCCTTACGCGAAGCCCTACCACCAAGCAGGCTGGCTTCTGTCGCCTCTTACGACACCCTATTCTCCCAGCATGGGATTGGGGGGAGTATTCTAAGCCGCCCCAATACGGCTAAAACTTATATGCCAATACGGCTTTAACTTGATATGTGACTTCCACGTGCTCCTGACTTTTTAGTAACGGCTATTGATTGTATGAAAACAATTTTAGTTTACCTATGGCATAAAAAATGTACGTAAAAATGTGTTTTGAATAAAATTCTCCGTTGGCAGTTTGATTTATCTATAGTTACTGATATATAAATCTGTTGACATTTTCGTGTATGCCTCGAGATAACTCAAAAATAGCTCGACCGATCTTTGTGAAAATTGGCATGTAGTGAGAACACGTGATTGCACAGCTGATAGGATATATAAAATCTATCTATGTATATAAATCTGTAATGTGCCTGTGTCTGTGCATTCAATTTTGTATCAAATTTCATGATCAATAGTCGTTTTATGACACATTGACAACAAATTGACCATTTTGAAATTTTTTATCTATCCATCTGTCTCTTTGCATGTCCCGTTATAACACAGGAACGGCTCGACCGATCTTCATGATAAATGGTATGTAGTGCGAACACGTGATTGCACAGATGATAGATTATAAAATATCAGTTAACCTACTGATGTTTGATCAAGGAAAAAAATAAGAAAATTGTAATAATCATGATGTATATACATATAATTAGCAGTCCAATCCAAATGAAGTCGGACGGGGTTGCTGGTTGAACAATAATTTTCACCTTCAATTTTTAAAGAAATATAATAATACATGTTCCCACAATTATCGGTCGTCTATTAAATTGTTGCCATTATCTATGCTCATAATAAAACTGAAACGACAACCGTGACACCTGTACATGGAATATTTTTGTCTGTCTGTCTGGACACGTATCTCTGTAGAACCACTGAACAGATCTGGATGACACCAGACATTTTAGTATATATTATGGGTCTACAGTGCTTTTGGTGTTATTAATGTACATGAAGGTGACCTCTCACCATCGGGTGGTTCGTCTGCTCGTTTGTCAGCTATTAATATAAAAAAAAACCGTTTAACCTCATATCCCGTGAGAACAGATCCATTACCCGGGATGAAAAGTGTAATGTATATACTTCACATGATTAGGGCCCTGAAAAGAATAACCAGGAATCAAAACTGTTTGCTTTAATTGCAATCGCACCACTAGGTACTACCACCACTCACGGTCTGCATATTAGTGGTCAAGGAGGATTTACCACCTGGATGTGATTGAGAGGTGCCGGGAGACAAAAGATGCTTGCTTACGAACACCTGGGGTGACTGAGGCGCGACGGGAGGCGGCAGAAGGTGCCTGAATAACCGGGGCTGCTGAAGGGACGGGTCGTTTCCATGGGTTGGATTGGACCGGACCAGATTGGGCATTGGGAGTTTTCAGAGGAGGGAAGTTTAAAACCGTGACCGAAGGCGGTCCTGACTTCGCGCCTTTCTTTGGCTTGCTCTTAGTAGCCTTTTGCTGAGAGGGGCGGAGGGCTCAAGGGAAGCCGCGGTAGTTAGCCGGATGGCCTGAGTGATCGCAGAGTACACGCGCTGGAGGGCTCTCAGTGTCGCGCGTTCGAGTGCACTCTTTGGTGCCGTGGGGTTCTAGGCACTTAACGCAGCAGGGGGGAGGAATAATTAGCCGCTGCATGGCCATAAAGGGATAGCGGATAGCATCTATGCGGGCTTCAACGCAGATATTGGAGAGCCCACATACCGTGCACTCTCCTTTGAAAATTTCCCTGGCCAAAGCCAGCGAGGTATTGCTTCCCGGTGCGGCTGTACCTTTTATGTATGTATCGCTGTACCTCGACCTGGAGGCCGCGACCGATCTTGTTCATCAGTTTGTATGGCCTCATTCGGAAGCTCGTGGTGCGAATCTCACGCTCTTCAAGGAGGGCGTGAGTATGAAAATGTATCATATGATGAACCAGAAGCCTCTTTAGATGATGAAAGCCGTCAGTACTCGGGACGACTACGCGGATAGAGACTACGGCATGCAGTCGATACCGTGATTCAGAATTATCCTTAGTAGCGCCATCTATTATCTATCGATAACTTCAAAAAGAAAAAAAAGGGTTTACTTCTAAACATCACACAAGTATGTATGTATAGCAATTATAATGTTACTTGTTTGTTCGGTGAACCATCAATAAACAGTGCACCTCGAGCTGCCCGTCTGCTTCTTGCGTACATACCATAAAGTATCTTGGTTGTTTTTTAATTATTTAGCGGGTACTCACGATATGTTTTTATTTGTTGCCAATATTTCGATCCAGCTGCATGGATCGTGGTCACGGCGAAACAAATAAAACGTATCGTGTGTACCCGCTACATAATAAAATGTATAAATTCCACGATGACATGTTTGATTGTTACTCATCATAATTATAGATAACTCATACGCCAAGTGTCATCCAAATCCGTTCAGGGGTTATAGCGTATTTCGTAGTGAGATGATATACTGACAAAGATTCCAAAAAATGATGTTTCGACCTCCACGATAATAAAATCTAACCTAATACTATCTAATGTACAAACGCGGCCCTGTTAAAATTTTGTCATCGGTATGCATAGATACAGATAAAAAATATCTCATCTAAAATAAATTGGGCATTCTACGCAGGACGCTAAAACGTTGAATGTTGAATATCAGTTATCAACGTGTGTTCAACGTTATCACCAAAACCCCCTTAATTATATATGTTACTTGTGTACCCACGGTTCTTTACCTTTCTCCTGCAATTAACCTCATGTTACCTTCTCTGTTCTTAAGTCTGTCCTTAATCCCGTTCGTATATATTTGTTGTCACTATTTAGTCCTATTCGTGGTGGTCTATAAATACTTATATAAATAAACACAATAAAAAAGAGTTGCATTTGTTAAATACTTCTGAAATATCATATAACATTTCCTTTGGAACGTTTAGATAAATATGAATGTAGTTTGACAGTGAGTCTATAACTTAAGATAGAAATCTCAATGCGCTGCTCATAATTAATATCAGGGATGTTATGGAGCTCCGTAACCGGAACCGAAACTATCGTATATCCGAAATAAAAATATATCTGAAACTGTAACCGAATCCGATATAATATTTCGAATAATTTCGGATACGGGCAGATTCTAAATATTAAAACCGTTACAGGTTATCGCTGTCTGAGCCGATACACTAGCCGCATCTCTTTCCTCTTTAGACATTTTTATTATTCTTTTTATTTGTAAGGTTTTTGTTCCATGATTATAATAACAAATTATACCTGGATAGAAAGTCAAACTCTTACTTTGTAAATACATTATATTTTTTTACAGGTCCTAAATCATTCTCCCGACCCCGAACCCCAGTTGGTAGTGACCCCGCCTGCCAAGCGAAGGGGTCCCGGTTTCGATTCCCGGCCGGGGCAAACATTTATGTGACAGATAAATGTTTGTTCTAGGGCCATGGGTGTTTGTAATGTCATATTTGTGTCGGTCCATGCCACCCACAACACAGGGAATCCTAGTGCGGGGGTGTCAGTGTGTAAACGTAAACGTTAAACGTTTATTTAATATCCGTATCCGACATTATCCGAAACAATCGGATAGTCCCAAATTATTTCATATCCTTAACCGTAACCGAAACCGGTAAAATATTATTCATATATCCGTATTCATATTTGAATCCGAAATTTCGTATCCATAACATGCCTAAGTAATAATATAATTATCAACCACCTGCCCACTTCGCCATTAACATAATCAGCTTTATTTTACACTTCCTTTCATGTTTACCTCGTATGAGTAAACCTTCCTATCAAATTACGCTCTCAATTGGTAAAAAGCGCATTAAATAACACACATTAGTTTTTGAGATTATCGCGTTGATACACGTTTACATTTACACAGATTCAAATTCAAATTTATTTATTCGTATAACTGTAGTTTACACATAAAAATGTCTAGTACATGTATAACTCATACACTTTGTCATTGTTGTTAGACATTAGGTATTAACTGTAATACCATATCAGTGATTAAGAGAATATTTTCCACCTCTTTTATTATCGTGTCACGTGTCCAACGTGGAGGAAGGAGGACCACTGCCGCATGCTGCCACGTGTAGCCTAATTTCGCCTCTACATCAGCAATCACATCTAATAATTAAAATTAAATGTTTTATCATTAATTTGACTCCAGAATCGATCAGCATTGTCTCAAGTAATTAATTGCGATTTTTAAATTCTTCATTAAATAAAATAATATAAGTAACTTTGGGATTTTCAAACTCTCCGACTGTCGTTAACGCAATTAGCGTACATACCTGTATTTATTTTACTTAAGATAATATTTAAATGTATTGCGTGTTACCCTGTTGATGTCTTAATAAAACAGATAAATATAGATATATTTTTACATTATCTAATGATGACGTAATATATTGTGTTGTATAGATATTATTTAATAAATAAACTTCAAGTCTAAAAGACTGAGCGAAGTAAACGACAAAACACTTAAGTTTATGAGCAGTCGCTTCTACTTCTACAAGTAGGCAGCTTATGATTTAACCGAAATTCGGGTTTCAGTATTTATAAGGGACGAGACCGGGCGTGAAGTAATTCCGGAAGCAAAAATGATTTGTGCGTCGTTCTAACGGAGAGAGGCTTCCTCGCGACCGCAATTGAAGTGTAAACCGAGTTTAGGATTTACGTGTAAATTTAATTACACAGACGTCTTGTGTTCTCTTCCTGCCAGCCAATTTCATCGAAGATTTTACATCTTTGATAGTACATATAAAGCTTTGTGATTAATTTTGATACTATTAATTGAAGCCCTTAATTAAAAATTGGGTACTTAGCTCCAGGAAGAGCCAATCGGCTTATGTCAATCTTACAACTTTTGATATAGTTGATAGTATCAGGCGTAATTCTGCGAAAATTCATTGTTATTAATTCATTTATCATAAATGCATGTTTACTTTTGTAAGAGGGAGGGAGGTCTATGCATGTACAGAAGTATATATCATTATACATTATGCTTGCGGATCATCGCAAAGTAAATTAATACTAATTTATGAAATTACAACTTTTGTATGGGTAAAAGCTAGTGACAAAATTTCTTCAAAATTTCTTGATTTCCGTGCTTCCGCGGACATAGTAGAACATCGACCCTGGAAGTTATCGTTAAACAAGAATAGTCACAACATATCAGACTTTCGGTAGATTAAATACTTCTGGCCCTTGAAATAGTCAATGGAGCAGCGTCATAGGCCATCCATTAGACAAATACCCATTCCCTTTCCCTTGTTTCCTTTCGCTCAAAAGCACAGTGGTAAAATTTTGTTGGGTTACAATTCTTAGTCTTTTTATTTCTCAGAATACTCGAAACTCAAATATTTTTTTAAATATCCAGATACCCAAAACGTACATTTAGACGTTGATAGAGACCGTATCGTGGACTGTGCAACAAAAATATTCGTAATTCACTTTCTTGGCAAAGTAATCAACAAAAAAAATGCTCACACCAAAAAGATCATCAAACTTTAGTAGCTTTTTCTTCGAGTTCAAGTCAGTCACACGTCCACAGTAATACATGGGACGAAGTAATAAGGAAATCTATTATGGCGGAATTAACCCAAAATTATACACGGCGAAAACGAATTAATCTCAGCCACGCTTGTGTAAATCTCAGGCTCATCCTCGGAATATACAGCAAAGGGCCGTGAGGTTGTAGCAAAGGTGTCCGAGGTGGACTAAAAATATTGTGGACTCAAACATTGACTTAGACGCGTGAATCTTCACATAGATGTTGGTTGACAGTAGCTTGAAAATATTAAAGAATACAAACAACTTAAAAAAAATTACATATTTTTTTTTTACCCTCGCAAATATTTGTAAGAGTCCCAGGTGATTGTTAACACTTATAATAATTCCTCGGAGACAGTCGGGAACACCGCCGACCGCAGAAGTTGTCTAAAGTTTGGAGACTGCTAAGTTAACGGAAGTGTTCGGTACGATAACGTCATGAACAAACTACTAACTTAGAACCTTGCAGCGTTTAGGAAAGGTGACGCCAAATACACGTCTATAGCAAAATTTTACACTCACAACAAGGCTACATATAGTATATATAATGAATCGTTATGTTAAGTAACAATACAGCCCAACCAAACTAGGTGGATAATTTTTATTCAGCACCTAATTACCACTTATTTAGCACATTAAACAAGTTACTGTTCAATAAATAAAAATGCCTAGAGGTTAGCAACGGCGTCTAACTTCGATGGGTGTTACCGTATGAATCCAGCGCGCCTTGTCAGGTTTAATTGATGTTATGTTAAAGATTTACATTTTCAATTCAACATGCCGTATAAGTTATTCAGTCTGCACGTCATTATAATCTCAATTGGCAGTTGAGAAAATCGCCTGCTACTATTAATTTTGGGCTACATCACATCACTCTTTTTGGCTTACTGAGATGTATGAATAAAACAACCGGTTAGTAGCCCAGCTAATTTATTACTGAATTTCATCGACACCAATGCGACATAAATACACCTCACTCCACACTTCATTTTTAACACCTGAAGAAAATGAACCGTTTAAGATAAGATAAACTATAAAACCATTTTGAGTACATTGACAAAATAAACCTAAAAGTATTTCTTATAATCCATCTTCTTTTAGCGGCGCTTGTGGCATACGAGAGGGGAGGATGAAGCTACGTCTGGCGCTTTAGCTGGTACGACAGCCGTGCCAGAAGCATCACTCCGAGTGTTTCCCGTACCAACGGGAGGAATACTGGAGGAATCCGATGATATTACTACATCTACTCTTCTCCGTTCGCTCTCATCGCCTTCACAACTTTCCCTGTCTCTGTTTTCAGTATTGCTTTGTGCAATTGATGGTGATCGCGTCTCACAAGCCTCAGCATTCACAAGTATATCAGCTGTTTCCGTTGCACGCGAGTTATCAATTAGAGGTAAGCTAGTTGAGAGATTATCACAAGGCGCTGGAGATGACGGAAGCTAATGAGATGCGTTTCCATCGCTAGGAAATTGAGAGTTATTAACATTACCTTTATATTTAATTATTTATTTTAATATTATATGTCTTATATAAAAAATATTGTATTCTCTAATGAATATTTCATACATTTTATTACCTACTTTCTCTTTAATTATGCCTAATTGCCAAGATTATTTTCGTGCGCTATACCAACGGGCCCACACTTTATGTCTATTTCAAAGTTTCTAATTCCTTGTGTAGGGATGTAGGCATTAATTTCTATCGAAGGTAAAATAAGACCTAGCCGAGATCTAAGAGTCCTCCCAAAAATTAAGGTAGCTGGTGAAACTTCCGTAATACAGTGTACAGTATTCCTATAATTGAATAAATAACCTAATAAGCGCTCATTTATTTGATATAACGGAAGATTTTTAATATACATTTAAGCATTTTTTTGCAGGTTCGTACCGAGTTTTCGGCTTGCCTGTTACTCGGTGGGTGATAAATTGGCGAGGTCATATATTTAATGCCATTAAAAGAAGAAAGATTCCTAAATTCGAACGAATTATTTTTTAAATCGTCATATGACACTAGTTTGAGGTATACCGAACATTGAAAATATATTTTTCAATTTCGTGATCAAGGCTTTCGTTGACGTACCGTTACTCATATACAAACATTCATACAACCACAAGGTATACCTTCTCCCCGACGGACATATAGTCTATATGTACCTGCTGCAAGGGGGAGCGCGCGGCAGGCCACGGCGATCCATGTCGATGCCCGGCCACCAAATCCTACTGCGCGCGTTGCTTTTAGTTTTAACAATACCTAGATGGCTATCGTGTATTTCATGTAACATCTGTACTGTTATATTCTATTGCATCATGTAACCAGTAATTATTCTCGGGGAAGTTGAACCTTTTCTGTGAAGTTAATCTTTTCAAGAAATAAAACAGACTTTTATAAATTAATCTATTTATTGCTGGTAATTCAACGTGACATACAAATGTTTAAATATCAATAAGCAATGTCCAAAACACAATACAATAATCAATACTCGTACACTACAAATACACAACGATCTTCATAATATTTGGTGCAATTGAAGGCCTAGTACATACATTAAATAAATGTTTAAAACAATTTAAAAGCCTAATACAATTATAGTAAAACTTTGCTCTACACCGCAACATTATATTACAACTTTATTTACAAATATTTCATGTATTTACTCAGTAATATCCATACGGTGGTTCTAATATGTTCTAAGCTTCAATAAAATATATAGATTTCTAATATTTATTGCTGGAGTGTTTATTTTCAAAATCAAATTAAACTCTTGAATGATAATAGTAATGATTAAAATTTAGTGTACATTGCACTATCAAAATTTGTTACTACAACAGTTACTTATTACACTTCGATGAACGTAAACACTTACAGAAATATTTATTCAAGCCGTTGTTATTACACGTCGTCTCCGCAGCTCCAGTTTAAGTTGATAAATTAAAAACTGCAATAACATTGTGGATCGAGACAATTTTTTCGAAGTATGTCTAGAATTTGTTCTATACATTAAATCAATTAAATTATATACAACCATGACTTGTGACAACAAAGTATATGGTATTATAAACAATGGTTCTATTTATTATCGTTCTCTAATATTATGTATGAATCACGTGAATGAGTTTGTCTGTATTCATTTAACTAACTTTGATATTATAATAGATTACATATGGGTACTTTAAAATAAAACAAATTTTTCACCTCACCCCTACGTTACACAATAACGGTAATAAATGTAAAACGAATTACATATGAAATATTTTCTAAATGAAAAATATATATTTTTGGATACTATTCCAACATGTATGTATGTAAAAGAACCATCACGAAATCGATTTTTTCACCGGATGCTCCAACGCGCGGTACAACTACAACATAACAAGTAAAATAGTTTTTATTGGTCAATAAAAACCATTTTAATTTGAGACAACTACAGTAACCGGAATATATAAGCAGATATTGGTATTACATAAATTTTATATTGTCATTTTTATAATTATTTTATTTTATTTAAGCTAATAAAATAATTAAGTTACTTAGTTATTAAAAAAAAAGTATCAAAACAGTTTTTGTGTTATAAAGTCGAATGCGTCACAATGACTGTTTTCATATGCAATTATGTCACATATATCTCCAAATTCACTGGTGTCACTGATGATGTTGCTCCAAAGCATAATTATGAAAAATATGGCAATATTTACACGCACTCGTGTCATCGTAGACAGATTTGAAACTAAAACTAATGGTAATTTGGTTATGGCACCGCCGGCCGAGTTGTCCGCGCTACGTATATGTTGCTAATACTAAATTAAACATATTCGGTACTCCTACATGTAATATGGTAAGTAGAGTTTTGACTCCATCCGTACGGGTGGCCGATATGTCTGTTTGTTTGTATCTGTAATGATTGTAAGTGTGGATACACAAGAAAATCTTTTTATATACAATGTTAATATCAGAAATTACGTACAACGATCGAGGATGATAACATTTTCATAATATAATCATAACTTGTCACTTTTATACAAATATAAAACACTTTGGATTTTATGGCATCGACTGATCTATCACACAAACATAATAATATAACATCTCTCTTATCAAGTAATATTTTTAACAGTATATATAAAGCTTTTCGGTGGCGAGAGTAACAATGTGAGCAAGGATTTTTTTAAATAAAAGAATGATTTATTGGTACCTAGTTCTTTGAAATATTTACAATAAAAATTATTATAATCGAATTATATTAGTAAATCAATAGATCGTAACATTGTCGAGTGAGAAAACTTTGAAACTTTCCTACGAATGTTTTCAACGTAGTTCAATTTGTTCATGTTACAATTGACGATATCACGCCGGTCAATATTCCCGTGTGATTATCAAACGGCCAAATAATATATTAATTTATCACTTACACTCACTGGGTTTAGTCAATCGCATTGTTTTTATGAACCCAACCTGAACTTAACATAGTAATAATCGTATACATACTCATATAATTAATTGTAATAAAAAATCAAATTATCATTACAGTATTGTCACAAATTATATGACACTGTTGGCGATAACAATTATTACGGTATTGTTAGTTTTCATAAATATATCTTTACAAATATACTGTATCTATACACACGCCGATGCAGCAACGAGCCACTCTGTGTGTCGCGTCGATCAACTGACGTCACCGTACGTAACTGCGTACGTTGTGCGTACGTAGACAGAGTACACCGTTCACGGCCTATTGGCTTGTTTACCCGTCATACCGTTGGCGTATTATTATGATAAAACTATTATTTAACAGCGCTTGTAAAATACATGTTTAGGATAGAATAATGGTAAATGAAGATGTAGTCTTATATGATAAAACGTTTTGACTTAGCAACATTTCCTTTTTTTCTTCTACTCTTTCCATTATACTGATATATTGACATCATGTGTTCAAAAAACTGAATGACGCCATCGCAGTTCTCTATAATGTTTGTATATATACCAATCTACGAACATCGAATCACATCAGCTCTCCGGATGAAACAACCTGGTCCGGGGAGAGATCACCCATTGCTAAATAGACAATTACCGGGGAAAATCAACAACGTTCTTAATATTTGAAATGGTCTAAACAAGTCCAGTAGACTAGACCTTATCTTGTATAACTTAGGAAATTCGAAAGAACTATTTCATCAACAGGACCTACCTGGTCGTGTACAAATCATGCCCAGGTCCATAAGGTGATCTTTAAACCGGAAAATATCATCAAGTGCGATGCTTTGTAAAATTGTCACAAACATAACGCCAAAACATATGCCGTTATTTACCATTATTATTATTAGTTAGTTTTCTGTGTAAGTGAATATTACAATTCGTCCGTAGTATTCTCCGGGTACGGTAAAAAGCCACGAACGACGCCCTCTGTGGACCGCTGAAGGGACCAAATTCAGTTTCGCATCAATTCGACCGGATCGAACGTCACGTGTCACATGACATGGAATAGTCTCTCTCGCACATACGGATACTATACGAGTGAGAGAATGAGAGATATAGTGTCGTTGACACTGACTGACATTGACGTTGTTTGACAAACGTTAATGACACCGATACAACGTACAGGATGCTTCGTAATGCGAACTTAGATTTAGCACACACTTATTCTTACTTAGATCTGAATATTAAAGTTATGCTATCAGCCATATTAATACAATGTGAAAAGCTCTCTATGTCTTGCTGTTGACGTGTATAAATAAATAAACAAATAATAGAGCACCGGTACGTATGAAATGTGTAAATGTACCAATTGTCGTGGAGCGGTTCGCACTCACGCCCTGTTCTGATTCTTCTTCTTGGGCGGCGGGGTGGGCGCCTTCTCGTGGCAGGAGGGCATCACGTCGGCGGGCCGCCGCTTCGACTGGTAGAGGTAGGACTGTCGCGGCGACAGCACCAGGTCATAGTTGTGTCTGGCGGGTAGCGCGGGCGCGGGCGCGGGCGGGGACGCGGCGCACGACTCCCGGTTGTTGTTCTCGGCGTCCGCGTCTACGGCGCGGTGGCATTGCTTCTGCGGCAACGGAGGCGGCTCCTCCTCGTCTTGGTTCGAGTCCGTTGTTCCTGCAGCGATGTGACACAGTTTGAGTGGTACTTTCGTGTGACGAATTACATACAAAGCTTTTAATTACAGGATATTATGGTAGGTATTGTTAGATGGAACATCGGTAATTGGATTAAGCGCATCACTATCGCCACCGGGACGGGCACCCCATCACTAGGACGAAAATGACACTTCCTTCTTGTTTAGCGCGCTTTTGTTGGAGGTTTACAAAAATAAGTTTTATATTTATTAAAATTGTTAATTACAATAAACTTTAATTATGTTTATTAGTATAGATCAGTTTCCTAAACTTTTTTGCCGTGTCGATCACTTGGCATGTTTTTCGGTTGTGGTTAGGCCCCATGTTTATCTAATTTTGATTTTTTTTTGCAATTTCGTCAACTTCGACTTCGACCCCTGGGGGTCGACATAGACCACTTTGCGTATCGCTGGTATAGATGAATACAAAGGCCACAGCGCCTGAAAATAATGACGCCGCAATCGGTTCCGCGCACGTTAAAATTTACTTTGTAACTGTAATTGTGGTGTAAAAGATGAGTTGAGTTATTTTCTACGTCAACGGTAGTAACAAAATATATAAGAGATTTTAACTCTAAATATATATTCGATCAATTCAATAATACAAAGATATAATGCAAAATAATTGTACATTGCGATTATGACTTTAAATACTTTTTTAATCATTATGTATGTACTCACTGAAAGTACGATTATTTTTGTATTTACGGCATCATATTGCTGATGCCGAATAAAAAATAGCAAACCAAACGGTGAACGGCCGCAGCGAGCCGTCACAGACGCATCACGTACTAAGACGGGTTAGCAGGTCCTATACACGGGAGCTTCGCCGAAGCCGAGCGTCAGGGTTCGTTGAGAACTCACCGGGTAAAGACATCGATCGACGGCTTTAGTAACATCGGTTTACAAGGTCTGCTGTGATTGATTTGTGGATCGTATAAGGGGGTGGTGACATATTTTATTAATACCAAAAACAACGAAGAAGGGGATTCACCGGTCACCGGTGTTATCCGGTGGGAATGGAATGTGACGGCATTCGGATCTAGACAGTTTAGTTTATTGCTGTATTAGCGTGTACCAAATATAAAGATATTAGATTTGTCGTGATAAACTTAAAATGTAATAAAATTTTTAAATATATGTACGTTCACTCCCTTATTCATATTCAAAGACACTCCAGACTCACCGGCCACTCGCTACCATCACCGGAGCCGGTAAAGGAACGGTGACCCTACCGAACCGTGCGTGCGTCACGTACTCACCCATGGAGTCCCTGTTGGAGGGCGGCTCCGAGGAGGTGAGCAAGCTCGTCCGCTGAGACAACCTCCGCTCGCGCTCCACTTCCGCGCGGAGGGGACGCTCCGTGAACAGCTGGAAGGTTATTCACGTCATTAAACACGAGAAGCGTTCGAAGGTGTAAGAGAAACTTTACAGTGTCTACGGATGTGCACGGATATAGAAAACGATAAATACCGCTTCTATACTAAATAGCATGAAAACACCATACATAGAAACAAGGGCTTCACCAATGAAGTATATTGTATATAAAGATTATCACGTCCTGACTATTAATTTTTAGAAAAAACAACCCTTATATTAAAATTGAGTGCTAAATGTTATTATAAAGACGTGCTCGCATACACCTTGAGTGCAACCAATCAAACGAACTGAAACAGTGCAAACGAAATGGCACTTTATTGAACGTGAACGCACGACATATTTCTCTTGAACCTTCACCAAGTTTTAGTTTCGAAGCCGTCAAGCAGGGTTAATAGTTTTTAGATCGTTAAGTGTTTTCAACATTGACGTACACACGGACAGGTTATAAAAAAGCGTAAAGCAAAATATATGTCAGAATTGGCTAAAGAATTAGCTAGCTTTGTTTATGTGAATTTGTCGTTACTAGTTTTGGTACAGAAATCATAACGTTCTTCTATGAAATTCTATGAACGTTAATAAAATTGATTTAGATTAACGTATTCATACAACAACGAAAACGGATGTGCGCGTGGACACGTGTGTCGTGCATGTGCTCGTGTTGGTGTACATACGTAACTTTACTTGTTACTCAGGGTACGGCTCCCAACCCGTAATATACATCTGGACCATCCCTGACATATACTTGAAACGACACACATATAAAACTCGATAATCCAGCAATACAGGGCGTAATAGTTGACTGTTAGTTTTATCGGAAATGTAATGGGTTGCAAAAATATTTTTATTCGGTATGTAAACTATGTTTCTTCACCTTTCATTTAGTCGGATATACGTCGGAGACTAGTTAGTCATTAAACATGGTAAACTGTAACGGGTACTCACGTTTTTTTTATTTTATATCGACACTTCGAGCTTATTACTTCTTGAAAAGTGTAACCATGATCCGTGTTTCCTTAGTATTAAAGAAAAAAATCAACTTTACTTTTATGTATGTCCTGTTGATATTGCATATTTACAGCTACAATTGTTTTTATTAACAGATAACGATAGTTAGTCAACATAACGTCAATGTTAATTCAAACAAAAAACCAGTCAACGAGTACACCCTGTACATGACTAACAGCGTGCCGGCGCACCTCCTGCCGCAGCTCGCGCAGCGGCGACGCGCCGGGCGGCTCGAGCGCCGGCGGGCCGGTGCTGTTGTTGAGCGTCGCGCTGCTGCTCGGGCTGCTGCTGTTGACGGCACTGCTGTTGTTGTTGCTGTTGTATAGCGCGTTGTGCAGCGACACGTTGATCGCGCTGCTGACGCCGTTCGCCGCCGCCGACGTGTACCAGAGGCTGCCCGATTGCATGCCCAGTTCACTCTGTGAAAACGATGTACGGGCGCATGAAACGATGGCTGTGTGTTTAGCTGTGAGTATTATACGGAGGAGAAACAAAGGTTTTTTTTTTGTAATCTTACGTTGAAGACGTAAGACATTATACATATAATCACAAAACTTTTGCTAACGGTATACAAAAAGAGAAACAAAGGTTTGCAAGCGCTTAAACGGGTGCAAGATGTACAGGCGGCGTAGTTGCAAGTTTTATTTATATAACGACGACCCCGTGACCTGGTCGGTGGCGACGACGGCTGCTGAGCGAGTGTCCTTGAGATCGACTCTCGGTCGGGGTAGAACGTTATGTGACCGATGAAGGGTCTGTCATATTAATGTCCTTGCCATCTGCAACACAAAAAATTCTAATAGGTAGTATTGAGGGTGTGAGTATCATCATCACCCTCGCAACCATCATAGGCTACAATTGTCCCACAGCTGGGAACGGGTTCCCTCTCACGACGAGAGTCCTCCTCATATAATCCGCCACGCCGGTCATGTGAGGGTTGGCCAACTTCACACACCTTTGAAAATATTACAGAGAACTCTCACGTACGTATGCAAGTTTCTTCGCGATGTTTTCCTTCACTGAAGCAAGTAATGTTTGATTAGTAACACGCACATAATTTGAAAAATCATAGGCCAGTGCAGAACTCGATCTAGTCTCCCGTGCGAGAGACTGATATTCAAACCACATGTGTGTGTGTATGTTACCGTGTATTTATTTATTGATACATAACAACATAAAGCTACGATTACCTTCCTGATTCGTTTCTTCTCCCGCCTGGGCGTCAGTGTGCCGCTGCTGCTGTTCCTGCAACACGACAACGGTCTCAACACGACACCGCCTCTGTACGTGCAGTGCGCACGGTACACACGCACGTA
>PDGT01000055.1:2103896-2117672 GCA_003671415.1 Megathymus violae
CCGCCTCCGTCCAGTGTTGCGCCGCCTTGTGCATCGCCGCCAGTCGGTGGACGTACCTGCCACAGGTCCGTGACTTATTGTGTGAGGGCTAAAGGTAATAGTCGATTAACCTCTCTGCGTACGGATTGGCAATCTTTACATACCTTCGAGAGTATAATATAAGTTCCGAGGGCGCAGGTTAGCTGGGAATGTTTTCCTTCACCTAATGTGTGATAATATAAACGTAGTACACATACATATGAAACATGTTATAAACTTCCGTCTTCAACCGTAGTTCATGATTTTAAACTAAGCAATTCGAATACTGATTCATAAATAATAAGTATTATAATGTTCTATCAATGTAAATCTATAACTTGACGATTAATGATTGACGATTGTTAATTAGTATAAGTGATATATTTGGTTTTAATTAATTAAAATAGCAATAAATATATAATAAATAAGTTTTACAAGCAACTTGGATGATTTTTATTAGGTCCATCGTTCCGTCTGTTCGCTACGGAAACAGTGGTGGGGTGCGATCTGGTTTTACACAACTTGCTAGACGGCGCCACGACATTGACCGCCAACACTCGCGTCGCGCAAACTCTTATCAATTCATTTGTCGCACTGCTTCGTGCACGTCGTTGTCGCCGTGTCGCATCACTGACCGTATGTACATGTGTGGCCGCTCGATCTGTTCGTAGAAGCGCAGCACGCCGGAGATGAGGTGCATGCGGTGCGGCGTGGCGGCCGCGCGGTACTGCAGCAAAGCGTCCAGTTGCCGCGCCGCAGCCGCCACCAGCGCCGCGCCCGCCGCGCGCAGCGGCTCCGACCTGCAGCACACGGGTGACAGATGGAGTGGGTGTTAATACACTCGATACACCAGAGATGAGAATCACACATTATCCTGAATGATACATACCTATTTATATAAAACTCTAAACATAACTAATTCGTATTGTTGATGAATTTAATTCTAATCCTAATATCTGTCTAAGCCAAATTAAAACGTGTTCCAACATCAGTGATACCGCGACCTTCAAAGCGGCATCGCTCACCATTTTCACGCGTCGAAATATTTTATAACGGCTATCAGTAGCAACGTCCTCACCTGTTGACGAGCGCGCCGCACAGCGTGACGAACCGCTGCCGCCAGGCGGCGTCGCCGCGGCCCGCCTCCGCCAGCACGTCCAGCTTGTCGATCAGCTCGCTCTCGAGCGCGCGCAGCTCGCCGCCCTCCTCTGTCACACCGACATACTTTATATACATACGTGTAACGACTGTTTAACGTTCGGACTATGACGATCTTGAATCTAGGCAGAGTGAATAAAGATTCGATCAAGATCGAGGTACGTTCGATGTCATCCGGAATTTCAGCCGAAAGCAACTGGAGATTCTTGTCCGCCTCCGGGGTTAAGGATTTTTCGGTACGAATAGGTGATGGAAGTAGCACTATGATATAAAATGAAATTTCCCAAATCGGTTAATAAATGACGCAGTTCTGATCATTGAAACATGATAAAATACAAACGAATCGAGAACATCCACCCGAATTGAGAACGTCCATCTTGCCTGAAGTCAGCTAAAAACAACTTGCCAACTATAACTCGCAGGTGCTGTCGGAATATTATTTTAATTTCTCTAAGGATTCAATCGGGTCGAGGTGCCTACTTATAATTGTAATTTTAACTGCAAAGCTAATAATTCGCTCCTCGGATTACGAACATACTGCACGATCGTATCGCTGGGTCAATACGTTGCAATTATTTACCATATTATCTCTTGCTGTGAACGCTTCGTACGTATTTTAGTTTATCGAAACTCAAAGAAGCAACGCATGACATTCCCCTAACATTCAACAGTTAATATAACCACGCGGGGCGGGAACACGTTGATGTGTCAACATATCCTTATTTGTATCCCAATTAAGCTTTCTACTTCTACGTCTTTATTATTACATCACCCGAACGTGTCATACGAACATAGCAACACCTCGTCGCGGCCCTGCGATGACGTCGACGGGCACAGCGCGGCAGTACTCACCGCACGCGCCGCCGGCGACGTTGTGCGTGTACTCGGTCTGCATCATGTCGAAGAACAGCGGGATGGTGGTGTTGCGTACCACCTCGTCCCGCAGGAAGCTCACCTCCAGCAGCGGCCCCACCAGGAACGGGACGAACGAGTGCTTGTGGTCACCTGACAAGTACAAGGGTCGAACGTGCACTGACGTGTAGGTGGAATCGATGCCAAATATATTCTATAACTTCCGATTAAAAGTTCTCATCTAAAGGATTTAAATCCTTAATCATCATTCATCTAAAGGATTTAAAGGTTCTCAAAGGTCAAGGGTAACTTTATTGACTAACTGGCGATCACCTACGATTTCGCACGGGTGGAAGCAACTAATGAAGAGAAGGAGAAGTGTGCTCAGAGAGAAAATTAACTAAGTTTGGTTATATCTTCAGTGGTTTATACTGTGCGTCGTCTGTCAGACGGTCAGTTCGTCGAGAGTATATATATCGAACGGAATGTTTCATTATTTTAACAAAATTATGGCCGACTGCCATCATTACTGCTGCACACTCACCGAGGCTATACCACATATCCTGCAGTGCCGTGGCCGCACAACGTCTCAAGTCCCCGTACAACGCCAGCGCCCTCTGTCGGCGCGCGGCCGGCAACGCCTCCAGCTGCAGCGTCGGCGCCGCGGCCACCAGCCCCGTCGTCACGAACCACTCGCGCAACGCCGCCTTCGTCACTTCCAGTTCCGAGTCGTCCGAGCCGCGGAGACGCGATATGAGGGTGGTCGATAATAATCTAGAAGGCGAAAAAAATTAAGCGATGTAGTATTTCACGTATAATTTTAATAGAATGTATGGAGACGACTAATAATTGACTAATCCGTATCGTACGTCCCAGTACGCAACACCCATGAAACTTAAAATAACATTCAATATTCGATGCCTCACCGTAAGGCGTGCAACATGACGTAGTGCTGCAGGTGCAGCATGTCCGCCCAGTGCGGGCGGAACACCGGCCGGCGCAGCAGCGCCGCGATGAACGCGAGCGCCTCGTCCACGAGCACGCACCCGTCCGTGTCGAGCGCGCGCACCACGCCCTCGTATTGCTCCTGCGACATCTGCCGAACCATCTCCAGCAGCACGCACACTAGACGACGCTGTAGACAAACATAAATATATTACGCAACAAGCAAGTGATAACACGATTGACTATCGAATCCATGAACCAATGATCAAATAGAACTCAGTACAATTTTATCGGGGATCGGTCACAACGTTCAAGCCGGCCTGTCCCCAACACTGTGCTTAAAGAAACTTCCGAGATGTGATATATTAGATGAACACGTGACGTGCTAGTGAGTCACTTTTTTAAACGGTAGTGCTTCAACTAACATATGTTGAGATTCACCGTACCTGAGTTTACTTTGTGATGTCAACTTTACAACGTGGCATTTTAATCAAGTTCGTCCACGGTGCGGCCGCCGGCATCCTCCACGTACGGAATTTCTATTAAACGTACACAATCGACCATATCGTGGTGTATGCGTTAGCGTAAGATTGCATTAGGAATGACAACGACAGACGCCTAATGTGTGTGATGACATCAGTCACAGTCAGAGACGCTAAAAAGTATCACTCACCAACAACTGATCAGACGCAACAGAGAGCGTCTCGTCGCGCGCAATCTCCCGCAGCATGGCGGCGGCGGTGCGCAGCACGGTGGGCAGCAGACAGCGCGCCACCTGCCGGCGGTCCGCCTCCACGGGTCCCACGTCCTCGCGCGCCAGCAACGTCACTACCTCGCCGACCGTCTCCACGCACAGCTCCTCCTGTAGCCGCACATATTTAAGACGGTGACTTTTGTTAATTCTACATATTACGTACAGGATGCACTGTACTTCAGTGCATGCGTAAGCTAATTCAGTTCTAAAATGAAAACTTTATATGCCAACATGAGAATTTCCCTAATATGTAAAAGATTTTATAAAAAAATGTACATACCGTTGGTTAGGGATGTAAACCAGCTAACTCAATTTTTGTCCCAAAAATTGGTACCACCTAAACGCGAAGGTCAGGCCGCGTGGACATATAAAGCCAGTTAAAGTTACCTTAATCGTTAAACAGACAAAACAACCATGATGCATACATAGTGACTTTTTCTTATATTATCATTATCAAATCGTGACTGAACCATCATATGGTTCAAATGATTACAATATTAATTCATGTTCAGTTTTGAATTGGGGCTTTATTGTTCGAAATTCTGTTTATGTGGTTATAATTAATAATAATTAATAACTACACTGGCACTGCGGAAATTAAAATTTTATCCAGTCCTAATATATAACAATAATTATGTAAGCAGTATCTGCAGCTTTGGTTCCACGTCAGAAATCATATTCGAAAACAAAGCTATATTTTAACTTTTGTACAATCATGAACGGAAGGACGCCAGAGTGAGAAGAAATGACGCAATAATATATATTAGATTTTGGAACACATATAAAGTACATTTCATTTTAAACAAATTTGGATTTAGACGTTAGTATAAAAACATCACAGTTTTGCTTTTTAAAGATAGCCGTGTTGAGAATAGACAATTTCAAAGGTAAGGGGGTCATTAACTGATACACAAACAATTTTACGCAAAACATTTTGATTCGGTCGATTCGCAAACTAATTCAGTCGCAAGTGAGCGAAACTAGTTTGTGTCAAAGAGAATACATATTCTTAAGCAACTAAAAATAACAAATGTAAATGTTCTAACACTCATGGACCGTTTAGTGTCAGAAATAAAATAATTAATTAAATTACTACTAGTACCATACGGAATTGGAACTGTAAAAATCACAAAATATTTTGAATTATGATATCAAATTTAGTAGTTAAAACTAAAACTAATAACAATACCACTAACCTCTTTTCATATTTCACCTCAGCTGCATAGAATTGGACAATAATCGTTTTAGTTTTGTAAAGTTATTATGCGCTCCTTAGGTACATAATAGTTAATTTTGGATAAAATTTATTTTCCATTATAATTCTGTCGTCTATAAAAAAGATATAACATATATATATATATATATATATATATATATATATATGTAGACGTATATAGTAGATACACACGTCAAGAGACAATGCTCGGAACAAAAGTTTTACTTAGGTATTTAACTTACATATATCTCTTGCAATCTACTTATGTATTATAACGGCAAATTACAGCGAATGTGCCTGGTAACGTGGAACAACGATCCGTACCTTAATTTCTTATATTACAACGAAACTGATACACAGTGAACATGTGACGCATCGCAACAGTTGCGTGACGCGTCGCGGACGCGAGTCGGATCACAGAGTACGTACGCGCTGCGTGCGATGCGCGCGGGTGTCGCGGCGCGCGCTGTCGGCGCCGAGCAGCCGCGCCGCCTTGTGCTCGGAGCGCAGCTTGTGCGCGGCGTCGCGCTCATCCTGCGCACCGCACCACACACTTGCCACACTGGACGCTCACCGCGCCGCCGGTGCGCGATCGCGCGCCGTGGACTCGTCACCGGGACGTATTATATATTGTACCAGCCGTCAGGGGGTCCACTTCGCTGGACGTAATATAAATGGAACCTAGCTATTAACCAACGTCTCTGTAAATGTATACGTCATATATCGTGCAGTTTAACTGAACATTAACGAAAACCGAGCGGCGACCACTCGAACGGCACATTAGGAGGGTACTGAGAAAATCGTGCCATTCATACGGACAGGTACAATACAGCTTTACGTCTATTTAAAAAATATCTAAGTCCCCAAATCCACGGCTTGCGATCGATTCGTTGAGAATTTTACGCAGTAAGACGAGTATTTAAAAAAAACCTTGACCTGTTTTCTCGTTTGACTGCATAAACACGCTCAGGCGGTCTAGACGTAGTAAGCGTTGCTAACATTTTATATATTATATTAATAAATCAGTACAAATTAACATGTCTTCACATAACGATGTCATTCTAATACAAAAGTATAGAAGAAGGTGAAGAAGTATAGAATATGTGTAAAATTCTTGGATATTAATGTACAATGTATATTTTTATAATGCAAATTATACAGTTATATTTTAACATGTTATATTGTACAGATTACACATTACAGTCATGGATTGTCTAACTTGTATCAATTATTATTAAAATAAAATCATAGACATGAATAAAATTTAACTTACAGCATTTATGTTTAACAAATATAAAAATGTTCTTGACACTGGACAATTCCAAAGTGACAAGGCATGACTGCGAGGCATGCGCCACATCGAAAGTTTGCACACAACGGATCTCAAGCGACACGAAAAGCTCGCTTGTGAGTATCGAAAATTTTTTTTTAGATCAAAAACCTCAATTAATTGGAAACACGACATCAAAAATGTTGCGTTTGTTACATTGGTCGTTAATTCGAACACTTCAGTGTTTAGTTGAAGTTTAGTAGGCAGAAGTAATTAATAAAATAAAATAACATAATAATAAAATATTTCACAGCGATAATATAATTTATTTGTTTGTGTGTGCAGTGTGAGACTGTAGAAGATATAATGATATTTCATGTAGATGTGTCGTGTATAATAATTGAATAATAAATCATAATATACATTGAAAGAGAAACGATAGAAGAAGGTAGTCCGGATCGAGTTGGGAGTGAAGAAACCTGTTATAAAATCACAGAACATGTATCAAGAATCATAGTTATCAAAAGCTAGCCAGTCGGGTCTCGGTACGCCGGACTTAATTGAACACATCAGATAAACGCATATAAAATATCTATCTACACCTATTACTGCACTTGTTGAATTGCCTAACAGTATATAAAAATATGTAAGTACACATTTTTTCATGTGTACAACATTTTTGTGTACTTAACAACAGCCATGTTTAATTTGATTGTTTGTACACAACGATCGTTTCTTCCGATGCATGTGTGATACACGTTCTGTGATTCGTATAAAGTGTTAGTATGAACAGAACAAAATATTTCTTAGTGCTGGAAAACGGCACACGCGGTGACAACACGCAAACAGCTGATCCAAACAACACACTCGTTTGTAGTTCACGGTACTGGACAAACGTTTTACGTCGGGCACCTTCCGTCTTCCATCGTGTCGTACTCGTTGGAACACACGCCGGGAGGAAAGAGATATTTATGTAGTTAATTTTATTTGATGATAATCTGTGCCAACTAGTAAATTTATAAATGTAACACTTAAACTTCTCTTGAGATATCAAAAAACTATTGATCTAGTCCCGAGTTCAATTCGATATCATAATTTTTACATATTTTTTGTTACGCATGTTATCTCTGCATTCTGATTTTTTTTTTTATAATTATTGAAATCTTGCAGCTGGAGGACAAAATTACATTAAGGTATTGCAAAAGGTTACTCAAGTAACTTAAAATTGGGAATACTAATAAAAAAAAAATTTACTAATTTTTGCTTCAGCTCTTGTATTTCACACAAAAAATCCCATGATTTCCCAATAATTTCAGTTTTTTTGTACACCTGTGTTTTGTCCCTAATAGGGAGCGCGTTACACTACTTAATGTTCAGCAGACAATAGTTTAATTGCAACTTCATATTAATACACAAATAATTATCTAATTTACTGTAAAATTCGATTGTACAGACGGACGAGTGATTAACATAACACCGTTCGTTCCAACAATTGCAACAGTTATTATAGTTATTATTAACCGTGTACCACAAATCACCAAACGGGACGCACACACAGACACACGTGTAAATCACTCCAGCATGCCCACAAACACATAAATACTTGATATATTACATATACACCGTTACTAGGGGGGTAACATTAAAATAATAAATGTATATATTGGACAGTTTACTTCGTTATAAACTATTATGTTCTCAGTGCCAGTTAGAAATACAATTGTGTGCATACCTCAAGATGGGTGTAGTGCATTATTAAAAGTTAGTGTGTGAATAAAGAACCCCATTTAATTATTTGAATCCCATTTCTTACCGGTTCTTTAACGTTTATATTCGTGTTGAAGAAGATCATAGATTAACGAAAATTTAAATTAACCCAGAACGCATATAAAAGACCCGTTTTAGTAACAAATATTTCCATTTGCTATTTATATGGCGGTATTCAACTCGCTATTAAATTCAATTAACTTCAGTGGGGCTTATTTATACACAACTCGGAGCTAGAATAACGATATTAATATTGAAGTTAGTTATTAGTTGATCAATTCGATTAAATACCTAAAGCGTACACTGTTACATTAGTATGCCCTATGATTCAGCGTAAAACACAAATGAGAACATCGATGGCCTCTCTTATACCATCGATTTTCTCGAGTGAAGCCCCATGCACATAGCCAACGTGCCGCTTATCCAATTTGATGGTAATATACAGAACCGCGTATTCGGGCCCCTTATAGGGTGCAGTTCGAGCACGTTTTGACGCTTTTGGAACTAATCTGTAGTTTTTAATCAAAAAACAATAAAAGTAAACAGAGTTTTAATAATAAGAATTACATCAACGGAATTTTATAAAATAAATTTTACTTTTTTGATCCGTACGTAACATTGTAAGACCCGTATCTCTAAGTATATTATTATATAGTCGTTGCAAGTGTAAAGAGTCCTTGCAATAAAAAAGTATTCTTATATTTATTATAAACAAAATTTAAGCTTCGTGTTTCTCATCATTCAGATTATATTTTGCAATACGCGATGCGGACGACAGTTATGTGAACTGGGCTTTAGGGTCATCCCTCATCATGCATGAACACAACATCAAACTCCATTTTTATTACTAATGTTAGATTAGTCGTAAAACAATAATACGATATTCAAGTTAAACGGGGAGCTGATAAGGTACTTCATAAACAATAATACTGTTTTAATAATATGTTTCAATGACGACTGACTGGCTCAGTAGTGTTCTTAAGATACACACATCATCACTGCCATTGCTCATATACTACTTCATTCATTCATTCATATATGTCATACTTCTCCATTATCCATATTCGGATCGCTGTAGTTTATACGCCTATCAGAACATGATGAATTCTCATTAATGTATGTAAGTTTGTTTTTAATTTTCGAACAAAGAAATTGATCAAATTATTTCTAAACACTTTCAAAAAATATAGACGCGTACTGTAATACTCGTATGTGTAATACTCGTATTCCAGTCGCCCGCGCGCGCGAACAACATTAATTTTTTTAGGTCATCGGTTTTCTGTTACAGATATGAGATCTCCAAAAATATTAGCTGCAATTTAAAAATATAACAAGCCGCTAACAGTACAGAGTAATAATTCCAACTAAATCCATCTCCAGTATCCATCCTTTCATAACCCGAGAGCCTATACCGTGCTTGGCTTATTACACTGTTTAATTTTTAACAAAACTGGTTGTTTAACTACATTTATAGACAAAATAATGTAAGCAAGATAACACTATCAGTTACTTGTCAGCTCCCCGGAAGCAAAAAATATATAGCACCAGAAGGTTCCTTTCAAAACCATTTTAAATAATTGGATTATCGGTTTGTCAAAGCTTTTAGTAAAATAAATTTGAAATAATTTCAACCGTGATGTTTCAAATCCGGTCAGGTCAATATTTGTTTCATGAGCAGCCAATACTACTAACTAGTCTGTGCAAAACACTGACAGTGACCTGTCAACTGTCACATCAGTCAACTTGTCACAATCGCTTGTTTTTCTTGTCAAACATGATTCGAATACATGACCACAGATAACTACAGCAAACGGCGTTCATTCATTACAATTGCACCTAACAAATAACATTGACTTGCGGCATTGTCACCTTGCCGTCGTGACGATTTTTTGTGTGTTTTAATCGTAGCATAATAGTCAGTTTAAACTTGTTTAAATATACATAGTATAATATACTATACGTTTGGAGATATCTCCTTCTATAACGAGCATAATGACCGATTTAATCACTATAATGTGTTTTGAAACTGCTAAACTGCTCACGCGGAGCCGCCTGATGCCATTTACTTTATGCTTGTCGTATACAACTACGTAAATGACACTATTCGCATATGATCAGAAATTCAATACGAGAACGTTTCGTTCATTTACAGTTGGAGCTATTATTGCATTAATGTCGGCTACCGAAAACCTCACATCATGTATAATATAATATAAATCCGGTTTACAGTAGACATATTAAAACAAGCCGATCCAATGTAGATACATATCAATAAAGATGGAACTATTTAAAGTTCTAAGTGCATAAATAAAAAAAAACATCTCGAAGAAACCAAACGACCATTTAAATTATATATATTTTTTGTTACTGTCATTATATTTATTAAGTTGAAATAAATTTTATTGTAGCTCGGATAAGGGTTTGACTTGTATCCTTTTTCAAAATATCCAAATGTTACTTAATAATATCCCATAATATGATATGTTTACATGAGGCTATGGTAGACGTACAGTTCATACAAATATAATTCGTACACTATAAAATATTTAAAAAATACTCAAATTATTTTGAGTAACATTGTCTTCTAAGAGAGATAGAGCGTCCAATTATACCATATAATATTATTATTATAACAAAATATAAATATGAGAATTGTAAATCACTTTAATTTTATTCTGTAACGTGTTACACATATGTATCTGCTACTATAGTTATGAAATAAATAATAAAATATATAAAAAAACTATATAATGAACAGAGATTTGGTTTCCGCAAGATATAATATGACTACTAATAAATGTGATCTTAAAATAACTGCGTAGATATTTTGTAAATAACAGATACTCATAACTATTTCAATATGATAGCATCGCTTGACCCTTCAATTGCAACGTGACTACGATCGCCATGGAGTACCTGTTATATACAAACACAGAGTAACAAAGTTAATACACAACACGACACAAGTATCTACGACGAAAACATCAAACGGCACGTAAACGGTGCGTAACATGTCATGCGTAGCGTGCGCGCTTACCTCGTACACCGACGTCCAACGAGCGCGACCGCCAGCCGACGCGCGTTCTCGCGGCGGACGAGTTTGGAGCGAGAATCGATTGTCGGCTGTGACGTGCTATTTGGTTTATTGTTTTTATTATATTAGGAATTGTAACTACGACGAAATTATTTAAACTAACTGTACCACTTCTGCAAAAAAAAATCGTTGATGTGCTTATGTTAGTTCGCTGACGGTTCAAATTTAAAGTTTTCACAGGTACTGGCCAGTCGCACCTTCTACCATGTTTTAAGTGGTCACTGCATGCGACAGTCCAAGTTAGAGAGATTAGTCTCTCGACGAGTATACGAAAAAGACATTAAATAGAAAAACTGACCATTAAAATTTGTAGCCAAAATGTTTAACTACTTATTAAATATTTAACCGCTGCACGATTAAAAACATGTCTTGACTTAAAATCGTACACTGCAAGCAATCTGAAAAAACCCGACCATAGACAATAGACAGAAGCTAGATTCCCGCTCCAAACTCGCCCGCGTACCGGACGACATTCGTTGCCAAGTAAGTGCCATATCATACATACCATGACAGGTGGTGTTTAGCACGGATGGACGGACACACGTACGTACATCACATACGGAGCATACCGCGGTGGGCGGACCCTGGTCGGACTCCGGGAAATATTGTCGATTGATTATGATATTCATCTGTTACGCTTGTCGTGTGGATTAGAAGAAATACGGAAAATGAAGGCGAACCGGTGGCCACGGGCAAGACCATAAGTTTGTTTGAATTTTTAAATTATGTAAATTTTTTACAATATTTCACTATGTAAGATGTTCTTAAAAGTAACTAAGATAGACTCTGGACTAAACGTACTCCGCGTCAGAGTAATTGAGGTAATTATTTTTACAACGACATTCAAACCGTGGTATCAGTTCGACAATACTTCTGCGGCGTAGTTTACCAACGATCATAGTAATAATAGTGTGAAGTGTAGTGCAAATTAAATAAGTGCCAAGTGGGTATATATCATTTACCAGTGATATTATCACAGACAGACAGACAAACAACATTATATTATTACATATTCCGTCCAATGTAATGTTTTAAACACATACTCCTCTCGGAAATATTCGGGAAGTGAAGTAACGTTGGTGGTATTGAACTTGTGTGTATTATCACAATATTTTGCAATGGAAAATATTATGGCGACATTCACTTATTTAAAACAGCAAACTGAATGTCAAGATATATTTGTAGACAAGAAAGTATTCAATATTTAAACTCAGAAATTACCCGTTGATTTGTAAAGTGTATTCCGTAGATGATTCTGTTAAGAAAACAAAAATGTATGTATAAAAACAGTATCGAGGTCTACCATTGAACATAATGTGAGTTCGTTTTTCTGTTGAAGTATAGTTTTGAACCAATGTATAATATTTTATATTATCATGAGTGTGTATTAACAGTGGAAGTGGCATTAGGGTGAGTTGAGACCGAGGCAAATAAGACTCATCATGAACTATTCAGGTGAGAAAAAACATTAATGATTCTCGTTTGGGTGCAGTGCAGAGCATATCTAATGTGTCTGCACCCCGCCACTAAATTGAATCCATCTGATTTAAGAATAATACAGCTCACTGATAAATTTTTGACATTAAAATCAGATTCAGGTGCATAACACCCTGGACATGGTCGTTTTTTTTGTAAATACCCGAAAAATTGACAGAGGACCTAACTCATGGTAAGTGGTCACCGTCGCCGCCCGCGGACATTAATAACACTATAGGTTATTAGGTACATTATTAGGTAGATGCGTTGTCCGCCAAGAAATAAGAAGAAAGAAAGGATAATATTTGTCATTAAAAAATGGCCGATTCACGATCTAGTGATTCGGAAGATCAATTTCAGAGATATACGAGACGCTATGCAAAACTATGCGAATCCATAAACTGTGAGACCAGCATGATATTATTACTTTTATCGAGAAACAATTCAGTGTTCAAATATATGAGCACACATAACCACAAAGTCAATAAGCGAATATGAAATTTAACTACGTCACTGTCTACACCAAATGCCACTTCGCGTATTACATGTATGTCTGTCTGTGTGTGTGTGTGTACGTATCGGTGTCGAACTGACCTCGAGCGAGGCCTTCATCAGCCGCTGCAGCGTGTCGGCGAGGTGCGGCAGCAGCAGCGCGCGCGGCTGCGGCTCGGCTGCGAGCGGGCCCCGCACCAGCTCCAGCAGCGCCATCAGCCGCTGCTTGGCCAGCCGCGCCAGCGGCAGCGCCTCCAGGGCCAGCACGCAGTACGCGCTGCGGGGGACACGTCGTGGTAACGGTGAACATCGTAAAACAGCCGGATCGCTAACGATATCTTCAATGTAATCGTAATAAACTCAAACAGGATGTTAATTATCACAAGTAAAAAATTGTAACTAATCTAAATAAATAAAAATCAATTGCCGCACGAACTGAAGACCATCCGATTAAGAAAGGCTCGACTGATTTCGCTGTTTTATTTTTTCGAGTTGTGTTCTTAAGTGTTAGAATAACGTTTGTTAGATATATTATTTTTGGAAAATCCAGTAGAAAAGTCGGGAATTCGTTTCGCATTGTTGTATGAAAATGTCAAAACTAATAAAAAATGTAACATTTTATTTAAGTAATAAATTTCAACCGTGCGAAATCTGAACGGGTCATTAGTATAAGTTAATTGTTGTGTGTCGTATAGTGTGTGTGTGTGTGTGTGTGTGTGTGTGTGTGTGTGTGT